>NJDC01002683.1:0-34662 GCA_002245475.1 Calephelis virginiensis
GTTAGTTTTTGTGATTATAAATTGAGATGTAAGCTATCCTATCTTTCAAGTTGGATAAAACTACACACGGTGTGCAAATTTGATTGAAATCGGTTTAGTAGTTTAGGAGTCCAACGCGGTCAAACAGCGCGACACGTAATTTTTTATATACTAACTAGCTGCCTATTCCGGCTTCGCTCGGTTTTTTTTTAAATTGAGATATAAGCTATCCTATCTTTCAAGTTGGATCAAACTGCACACGGTGTGTAAATTTGATTAAAATCGGTTAAGCAGTTTAGGAGTCCATCGCGGACAAACAACGTGACACGTAATTTATATATATTAAGATATATAGATTCAGTTAAATACTCAGCACACTAAAATTTTGTCCAACAATGTTATACTGTAGTGTCAGATAACCTGACAAGATTCTTCTCATAAAAGACATGTTAAACAAAGAAAAATGTTAAGCCATATACACACAATATGTTGCCAACTTGAGATTGATATGCTTGGTCTCTTACTCATGTATAAATGTATGGCGTATGTGTTTTTAAAAGACCGATCTCCTTGTGCATAAGCCTGAATAATTCATATAAAGTTTTACGAGTTTTAGGAGAGTTTTTTTTTCATTCAAAGAACTTCCTTATTATAAGATCCTCAAAGGAAATTCGCTTGAAGAAAGATTTAACGACAGGCCCATTATTCGTCCATTAATATTTGCTTATTTTTATTTTCTCGTAGATTTTTGTTTTAGGAACCCATTTCTATGAAATACCTCGATTTTTTTTTAAATCAGGGGACTAATTTTGTATCTTTTTAGGGATAATCACTGGGTAAAGTGTAAAACAAATAGCTGTCAAATGACGCGTTTTTTTACTATCTCCTGTGACTAAAAGAAATACAATGGAGATAGCAAATACAAAACACATCATTTAACAGCTATTTGATGTACACTACCCACTGATCTTCACTAAAAAGATACTGAATAGTCAAGCAGAACGCAAACAAGCGTCATTTTTCCTGATAGTAGAAATCACGTTCATGGACATTAAACGCACCATGTGTTTTTAACCTTAAGCTGGAAAGCTTGTATTTATTTTTGCCAGCTAACTTAGAGAAATAAATCAAAATGGCCGCGTTCTGATTGATGGTAGATTTATGATCATTCTAATTTGTTACAAAGACAACTTCCATAGTACGTCTTTATATATATAATTCTTTTGTGCGTGTGTTTCTCACTGAACTCCTCTTAGACGACTGGAGCGATTTTGATGAAATTATTTGTTTGTTTTCAAGGGGATTCGAGAATGGTTTAGATTCACAATTTGGTCCACTGGAAATGATTTTTTTTTAATTATTGCTTTTATTTGTAAGTAGTCGTTGATTTTGGAATGTTTTATATTGGGTCCGGCAGACTGCGCTACTATCGAAGCATTAATGTCAAGCGATACGAAGTTTGCTGGGTCAGCTAGTCTATAACATAAAAATGAATCGCTAAATGTCTTGGTAAGCGCATAACTTCCGAACGACTGGACCGATTTGGCTATTTTTTTTTATTGTGTTAGTTATTACCAGGAGAAAGTTGCAGGGAAAACAGGAAAAATAAAACTTCATTATTTCCTGTACTGAACCAGGACAGTGAGTGAAAAAGTGTACCACTAAGACTAAGGCCCGTGTTGGTCCGGGCTCCTTTGCAGAATAGACCATCTGCCTTCCTTGCCAGGCAGCTCGTAAAAGGCGAGCATAGGCTCACCATCACTAACACCGTGACGTCTGACTAGGTGGTAGAGTTTAGCAGCGACTCGTCCGGAATGGTACCACCGCCTTACCTATTCCTGTCGCCATAACGTCATGACGTGTTCCGGTTCGGAGGGTAAGGTAGCCGGTAAACTTATTTTTGCTCGAGGCCCAACATCCCGGTCTCAGGTTGGCAACGCACCATTACCACCTTTGGTGTCTCTAGGCAGCGTGAATTTCTTAACATCAGGAAATCCGTCTGCTTGTTTGCCTTCCAATTTCATAAAAAAGAAAAATACTAAACCAGTAAGTCTTTGCATCGAAATGGGCAGAAAAGCATTTTTGTCTGTCTATTCCTACTCTGGCCGTGATCCACGGCAAGTGTACAAAACGTCTTTCCCTTTGTTGGTCCGGGCTCCTTTGCAGAATAGACCATCTGCCTTCCTGCCAGGCAGCTCAAAATTTAGCATATGATTACCGTCACTAATACCGTGATATCATACTAGTTGGTAGAGTTTTGCAGCGGCTCACCCGTATTGATACCACTGCCCAGTATATTCGTGCCGCTATGGCGTCAGTGCTTGCCGGTGACGTGCTACAGCTCGGAGAGTATTGTAGGCGGTAAACTTGTTTTTGTCGGAGGCCTAACACTCCGGCCTCAAGTTGGCAATGCACTTTGGTGTCTCTATGCAACGCGAATTTCCCAACATCAGGAAATCCGTCTACTTGTTTGCCCTCCATAATCATAAACAAAAAACCGATCGTGACGAAATTTGGCTATCGAGTAGGTACCTACTTAATTTTTTGAGGATAGTGAAACATAAAGGTTACTTTTTCCCCGTTCAATCACGGGATGCTTGAGAGGGAGGGCATAATGCACAGCGATAGCGACGCGTATAAATGTTTTAGTAAATCTGGGTTTTTAGGGATCGAAATTACCCCATTATTTAACACGCTTAAAAAAATGCCCTATTTGTAACGCTTATTCTATGGACCATGCATATCCCAATAATACCAAATTATAAAAGTAAAAGTTGTGTAAGAATATGAGCTGTCATGTTCATATGGCTAACTTTTCAGGTCCATGCAACTTCAAATACTACCAAAACTATGAACGTGAAAGTTTATTTAGATCATATTCATAAGACCAACTTGTTACGTCCATGGACCATAAAATAAAATCAAAATTATGAAAGTAAAAGTCTATATCGGTCCTATTTATTACGCTAATTGAAGTTCTTTAAGCGCGTTATGAAAAAATGATGAGAGTGAAATTTTAAAATCCGTCACACAGAATTTACAGAATGAAGTTGCAGCGGAGACTGAAATTTTAAGATGCTTCGTACATCTGTAGTAAAGTTGCCTGCTTCAGAAACATCTTTCTACATTCACATACGTAATTTAGTTATATACAAGTGCGATTTATATATTTTGGTTACAGATTTTTTAATGATTTTTCAAGTAAGTATAACTTTTCACAGGCGTACATAATTAAATGTACTCAGTTTTAAAGGTCCATCCATCTCCCAATAATATTCAAATTATGAAAATGAAAGTTTATTTAAATGATATTCTTAACGCTTACTTTTTAGGTGTTTGCATCTCCCAACAATATCAAAATTATGAAAGTAAAATTTTATTTAGATCGCATTCTTAACGCTCATTTTTTAGGTCCATGCAGATCCCAATAATACCAAAATTATGAAAGTAAAAGTTTCTTTAGATCGAATTCTTATCGTTTACTTTTTAGGTCTATGCATATCCCAATAATGCCAAAATTATAAAAGTAAAAGTTTATTTAGGTCACATTCTTGATGGTAATTTTTTAGGTCCATGCATATCCCTATAATACCAAAATAACGAACGTAAAGTTTATTTAGATCGCATTCTTAACGATATTTTTTTAGGTCCACGCATATCCCAATAAGACCAAAATTATGAAAGTAAAAGTTTATTTAGATCGCGTTCTTAACGCTCATTTTTTAGGTCCATGCAGATCCCAATAATACCAAAATTATGAAAGTAAAAGTTTCTTTAGATCGAATTCTTATCGTTTATTTTTAGGTCTATGCATATCCCAATAATGCCAAAATTATAAAAGTAAAAGTTTATTTAGATCACATTCTTAACGCTTATTTTTTAGGTCCATGCATATCCCTATAATACCAAAATAACCAACGTAAAGTTTATTTAGATCGCATTCTTAACGATATTTTTTTAGGTCCACGCATATCCCAATAAGACCAAAATTATGAAAGTAAAAGTTTATTTAGATCGCATTCTTAACGCTCATTTTTTAGGTCCATGCAGATCCCAATAATACCAAAATTATGAAAGTAAAAGTTTATTTAGATCGAATTCTTATCGTTTACTTTTTAGGTCTATGCATATCCCAATAATGCCAAAATTATAAAAGTAAAAGTTTACTTAAATTGCATTCTTAACGCTTATTTTTTAAATCCATGCATATCCCTATAATACCAACATTACGAATGTAAAGTTTATATAGATCGCATTCTTAATGCTAAATTTTAAGGTCCATGCATATCCCAATAAGACCAAAATTATGAACGAAAAAGTTCATCTACTACGATCGGCTTTAGGATGCTTAAAGATTTAAAATTAAATAGATTAAACGATGCAGTTTAAAATTCTTAAAAGTTTTTTTTTTATCATTTTAAACGCATTTTTTCCACAAGTTCGTTAGTGGTTTTTGAAAAAATGTAACTTCAAAAATACTTTTCATCAGATGTTGCAATTTTAATATAATCCGAAAATTTTATTCTGTCCTAAAGTATAAGATGTATGAAATGTGCAGAAGTTGTATTGCCTGTTATTTACCGGGGTTGCCAGGTCTTAACAAGTTTGTCGTTGCTAGTAAATTTTACTTGATTTTATAACGAAAAAAACATATAAGGGCTGTTTAATTGCAAACACATTGACAGGGATGGTCTAAAAATAAAAAACAAGTTTTAAAAAAAGTAATTGTAATTGTTCTGTCAATATTTTTTTAGTCAACCCATTATCATCATATTTTAGTTATAATACATATTATAATTTATTTTTTAATATAATAATTTTATCATCATATATTTTTCTCCTATTACTAGCCCGATGTAGGTTTGGATCTTCTACTGTAACAATAAAATGGCGTAACACTTAACAAGGGTCGTGTAGAGAGGTATGATATCGGAAAGAAAGGATAAAATGGAATTCGGTCCTGTAAACAGAAAGGTCTTATAGAGAAAAAGATAGTTATACGAACCGTACTCAAACTAATGAAGCCCATGTAAGAAATATATTAACATTAATAAGAAAATGGCAAATAAAGATTTTGAGTGCTATAACTAGCGATGATTAGCAGTGACGTCAGAGCATGTATCAGTCTAATTTTTTAGCTTAAATAAACATACTATATATTTTCCCGGTGTTGGTCCGGGCTCCTTTGCAGAATAGACCATCTGCCTACCAGGCAGCTCGTAAAAGGCGAGCATAGGCCTACCGTCACTAACACCGTGATATCTGACTAGGTGGTAGACTATCGCAGAGACTGACCCGGATTGGTACCACCGCCTTACCTTATTCCTGCCGCCATAACATCATGACGTGTTCCGATTTGAAGGGTAAGGTAGCCGGTAAACTTTCTTTTGCTCGAGGCCTATCCCAGCCTCAGGTTGGCAACGCACCATTACCACCTTTGGTGTCTCTAGATGGCTTGAATTTCTTACCATCAGGCAATCCGTCTGCTTGTTTGCCTTCCAATATAAAAAAAAAAATACTTAGGCTTGTATTTTCCTATTAAAAATTCGTACTCACCATATCATTATTAAAAGTAATGTTGGACTTGTTTGCTTTCAGTGTTAAATACTCCGAAGTTAGCTATTAACATCGGAATGTTACAGTATAATTAGAAAAATAGCCAAACTAAAAAGAAACCTGCAATGACACAAATAAATTTCAAAACATTTGTCCAAGACAACTTTCTGTAAAATTTATGAAAACTTATCACAATTACTTAAATTTAGTTATACTGTAACTCTTTAAATGATAATCCATTTAATTTTTGATTAGTAGCCGAACGCGTTGGACTTTTTTTTGAGTTTCCAAATTTTATCGATGGTCGCGCAACAAAAAAAGTGTTGTTTTTTCGTTCACCGCGATTTGGCATTCACCCGTTTTGCGATAGGCTTGCCGTCTATCACATTCTGTTATATGGGAGTGAAAATAATATTTTACTCAATTTATCACTATAACACTATAAATAATACATATGAAAAATTTAAATCTGGTTCTAAAAATCAATAACTATATATTTTTTTTATTAACTATAAATAAAATTCAAATAAGCTCATTCAAAATGAAACAACTGGTGAAGACGTGGGAAGCCGCATTACGACGGGCGGTAGTCCTTAGCGCGCGGAACACCGCTGTATCCTAAGAGGTTCGTTTACCCGGCTCCCTGTATGAATGGCTTAGGGTATCCATGATTTTAAAAAAACAGTAATTTGTTTACCTGGATTATTTAAAAAACATTGGATGATAGTTAAATTTAATAATGGTGGTAATTATGCTGCGCTATAACTTATATTGTTTTAGTGTATACTATATTGTACCACTGAAACAAAAAGAAAAGAGATTTTTTTATGATATTGGAAGGCGAACAAGCCGATGGATTTCCTGATGGTAAGAAAGTCACACAACCTAGATACCAAAGGTAGTAATGGTGTGTTGCCAACCTTAGGCCGGGATGTTAGGCTTCAAGCAAAAGATAAGTTTACCGGCTACCTTATCCCCAAACCAGAATATGCCAATGAAAATCACTGACGTTATGACGGCAGAAATAGGTAAGACGGTGGTAACAATCCGGACAAGATGCCCGGATTGGTACCACCTAGTCGCTGCAAACCTCTACCGGCTAGCAGGATGTCACAGTCTTAATGACTGTAAGTCTTTGCTTGTACGAGCCTTTTACGAGCTGTCTGGCAGAAAAGCAGATAGTCTATTCTGCAAAGGAACCCGGACCAAAAAATGGAAACATATGGAGCGTTTTAGACAAATTAGTTCGGATATGTTAAATCGTGACGTTTTTAATCATAAATTTCCAAGGAATAGATTAAAAGTTTGTAGAAATATGTGCAAACTAATTTGACAGCACTAAACCTTTTTTGTCTCTGTCTATTACCACTGCACAAATAAATAGCCATCAATGTTGCGTTGTCACCCTTAAACTTTTGTGTAAGAGTATGAACTACCACACCCTTCAAAGTGCTCCTAAGATCGGCGAGTTGCGGTCATTCTTTTAAAAAAATGTACCGATAATTTTAAGTAGGTATCTATCAGTTTTAGTATTTATTAATTTCACATTTGAGAGTCCGAAAATCTTTTTTCAGATTTCATAAAATTTAAATAATATTAAAAAGAGTCATGTTCTAGTTCAAAGTCCACGGAGTACACTTGCACAATAGGTATTTTATTGAATCAAGCGTTACTTTGCGGAAATCCATTGAAACAGATGTAAAATAAACCTTTATTTTGCTAATTCCACGTAAGCAGTGTTACTGTTATGGCAAATAATCCTCCAAACGACACAGAATGTGACAAGCTTAACTGACGTTCCCACCACCCACCTCCGCGACCAGAACACGAATATAGGAAGAACTCGGGAAACAATATAAATAGTCATGTTCTTTACATGTGACAACCCTACATAATGTTCCCACCTCCCACCTCCGCGACCAGATCACAAATAGAGTCCGAACACGGGAAACAAAACCACTACCGACCGTACCGTACAAACGACGACACACGAGACGACTCGAATTCCTGAGGATGCCTCGGTCTAGAGGCGAAACGTACGTCGAGTGCGATTTGGTATTCTCTGTGGTGAGTGCTTCGACAAAGTTGGCGAAGGACGTGACAAGTGGTTTTGTTTCCCGTGTTCGGACTCTATTTGTGATCTGGTCGCGGAGATGGGAGGTGGGAACTTTAGGTAGGTAGAACTAAAAATCGTATAAGCTGACAGGATTCTTCACCCTTATAACAGAAATATCACCTTGTTGAGAATTGAAACTAAAAACAAACACACAATCATAAAATTGCTACCAGGTACGAGGCATAATATCCTCAATAATAATCCATCATGGTAGCATTATCAAACATATTTGTACCTAGTATCCTATGATAGCATTGGATTTGGACAAACACATTCTTTCCCTCTAACCACCGTATTTATGGCAATCCATAGTTCACTCACATCCACTATTACCCTATTTATGCATACTACGTAGACCAAGAGCTCGACTATATTATTACCAACCAATTTTTAAACCTCTGAATTTTCCGTTTTTTAAAAAAATAACAAAAGTAAGTATGTAAGTATAATAAAATCGGATTTAACAAAAAAACTACCAGGAATACTCATATGGTGACAAATGTTATGGAAATTAATACGTTTACGTTATAAGGAATTGTTGAAAAAATATATATGAATAATTTCATTAAAGATAATAAAATAATGTAATAATAATAAATTATTTATTTATTTAATTAAAGAAAAACATAAACTGTAAAATGTGTTGATTAAATATTAAAATATATTATTATTTAAAATTTATGAAAAAAATATTATTGGCAAGTTTATCAACAAAAAAAAAATGAATTCATGGTACTTATAATAAAGATGTATAACAAAATCTACGGAATAGGTATCTGGTACTCTCTTTAATTTAATTTTAACTTTTTTGTTTTGGGAGTATGGGTTTTCACTCATTTTAAGAAAACTGCAAAACTAGTTAATTTGATTTTCAATATATAAAATAAAATCGAGGGCAATTGCTAATTATATTGAAAATACCATCCATGTTAAGTTAGCCTAGTTCTATAAATTCATTTTATTTAATAATTCGTATTCAAAACTATCGCCTCGTGGTCTATCGGTTCAGGTGTTGTACTTGACTGCATGTGGTCCCGGGTTCGAATCGGGCAACAAAATGAAAATTTGGGTTTTCCAATTTTCTAGTAAAAAAAATGTTGCTTGGGATTGGATATGTGCCCGGTTAGCGATAGGCTTGCCACCTATCACATTGTGGGACTTGGTGTTATCGGCTAGTCGTGGGTGCCCTTGATGTGCCTCTGCTTACCTATTCGGTTATGTGGGCGTGAAAATATTTTAACTTTCATATATTTTATAAGTTGTAATATATTTTATAATATAATAAGTTTTTTTCTTTTTTTCTTCTTACTTCAAAACTATTCGCTTCTTAAAAAAAGTTATGAAAAATGTTCTCAAACTATATAATATTGAGTGTTAGTTTTCATTAGTTCTCTTACTAGTCTGTTGTTTTCATAGGCTCTCCGACTATAGCATGTTTCATTCTATAGTAGAGTTGGAACTTAGAAGTCATGTTTTCTGAATATCAAACAACTGTTTTTTGGCCTAACAAATACTAGCGGCAGTTGCCCAGTAATTTATTTAATCCTTATTACTCCTTTTTATTATAACAACCCTTCCGTAGCATTACTTTTCATCTTTTATAGTAGCCAAAAGTATAAATACATGTTACTTTATAGTAATGTGGTAAGGCTAGTGAGCATTGGAATTAGCTGTTTCCGCAACTTCACTGTACTTTTTTTAAATCCGAATGGAAAAATAGGGTTGTTACACGTTTGACCTGTCTGCTTGTGTTCGTTTGTGTCTCTTTGTTTCATCACAACTACTGATTGACTAGACCAATTTCAATGTGATGTTTTTTAGAAAACTGTCGTAATTGAGATAATTCTTAACTACGTCATACATCAGTGATGACGGGGGATTTTTAAAAATTACTGATACCCGACTCCATCTTTAAAGAATATTAATGAGCAACACAAAATTTTCTACAATTAAACTAACACTTCGGTCACAACAGAGCGACGCACCTATAACATCTACGGTGTTTATAAGCGTTTTTATCTCTCACCATCAAGAAATTTGTGTGCTTGTTCGCTCTTTTACTAAAAAGAATCAAAAGTCGGGGTTTTTGTCAACGTAACCTAGACTATGTAGATTAAACGACAAATTAGCACCACTAGCCTATTCCAGTCCGAAATTCCGGTGTTCTGGTTTTAAGGATGAACTTACATAGCCTATTTACATAATTATTAGCCTAGGTTGACATCGCAACCTTACCACCTTTGGTGTTTATAGATAATGTGTATTTCATCTCTCAACCATGTAATTCTTTGAAAAAATATCATAATTGAACATTGCGTGATATTCAAGATCTTTTTTTTTACTTTTGGGCTATGAAATATAAAACAATTTTTTTGAACTATTTATTTCAAAAAATTAGAATATCCTAGACTGCATGACTGCATGAGGTCCTGGGTTTGAATCCCGGGTCCGCCAACATATAGAAAATTGGATTTTTCCAATTTTCTAATTTAAAAAAAATGTTGGTCGGGATTGGAAATGTGCCCGGTTGGCGATAGGCTTACCACCTATCACATTGTGGGACTTAGTGTCTTCGGCTAGTCGTGGGTGCCTTGGTTGTACCTCTGCCTACTTCTTCGGGGATATGGGCGTGAAGATACTTTTTTTTTTAGAATATCCTAAGATTTAAAAAAAAACAGGTTGCATGGGAGTGCGGGCAGAAGTGAAAACTAGAATATTAACGTTGTGCATATGTTGGAATGGTTATGAAATAATTTTGCACGAATTGCTTTAATTATCAGTATGAAAGTACTATTTATGTGGTAGAATACAATATTCATTTATTGGGCTATCATACACACATGACAACACGAACATTCACGCAAGCGCGCTGCGCCATCTAAACGATACAGCAGGCGCAGTCATACATTTTCGCTGCGCCGTAGAAAGAGAGAGGGATACTTCCTCTCCTACACCGCATCGGCAGTTTACTCTCCAACCGTCTTACGAATTTTCGATCAGGTCACATGTCCTGACGCGAGTTTAGAAGTTTTTACCCATTCCGAAAAAAAAAGTGCTAAACCTCGCTAAAGAAGCTTTCACTTCAAAAAATACGAACACTTGACAAAATCAATATGTAGTGTACCATCTAAATCATGTCAGTTTTCGAAGAAAAACGAAAGAAAATCGGTTTCTCTGTTCAAGAGTCATGATGCAACAGACAGACACGCACATACACAGACGCGTCAATCATATAGCACCCGTCAATTTCGTTAGGGGTTAAAAATATCAAGATTGAACTACTTTGTAAAACGGCATGCGTGGAATGGAATTCAAAACTTTCTCCGTTTTTTTAATTATTTTTAAAAGATTTAATTTGAGCTTAACCGGTTAAAATGATATCCTTTAACGAGAATCCTTTTATCCGTCTGGTTGAAAATGAAATACACTTCAATGTAAAACTGGTTCCTCCTACGCGTTTCTGGTTTATCCACAAGATTCCCTAAACCTTAATCCTATTCTTTAAGGTCAGTGATCTTGGTCTTTTTCCTTTTATTTAAAATTGGATTTCATGTAGGGTTTACCTTAAATACGCACTGTTATAAAATATATTTTTAGAAGAGACTGGCTATTGCATGCACATTTGCTAGCGGGTAGAAGTAATTCATCTCTCCAATATCCGTAACTTAACACGAAATTAAAAAAAAAAGTATCTTCACGCCCATATCCCCGAAGCGGTAGGCAGAGGTACAATCAAGGCACCCACGAATAGCCGAAGACACTAAGTCCCACAATGTGATAGGTGACAAGCCTATCGCCAACCGGGCACATTTCCAATCCCGACCAACATTTTTTTATTAAAAAATTGGAAAAATCTAATTTTCTTTGTGTTGGCCGACCCGGGATTCGAACCCGGGACCTCATGCAGTCAAGTCCAACACCCGGACCGCTAGACCACAGAGGCGATTAACACTAAATTACTTGCAGAATAAGCAGAGATAACATTGAGTACCTACATAAGTACATTGGTGGCCAAGTGTTACGACATAAACCTGGTTTCCCTACATTCCTTACTATTTTCAGACGAACACGTTGTTTTCACAGACTCTTCAAGTCACACTTAAATAATATTCGAGCGATTTGGTCGTGGAATGTCAAACTACGTTAGGTCTCCCAGGGTACTTACATCCAAACACATTCGCATTGTACATTTATATAGCCAATGTTTCATGAGCCATTCTTTTCAAATGAGTGAGACAGGAATGACAGATTTCGTTCTTTAGGTTTTGACCTTCACGTTATTATTTTGCCATTAGTCAAGTAGAAATTTAAATCAAATTTTTTATCAATTTTAAACAATTATAATTAGTCATCAGTCATAATTCGTCAGTAACTCATGTCAGACTCTTGGATAAAGCGGTGGCCTCATTATTCAAGCACATGTAATGAGATTTGGTGGCAACAAGGAAATATATTTGATATTTTCCATCGTCGGCGCTTGGTGAAACTTCCAAATATTCATATTTGTAAAGAAAGAAACACTTGTACTGTTTTACTTATCACTTATAATTTATTACTTTGTAATTAGTAGCCCACCGGTTTAAGTTAAGTTGTTTAAGTTTTAGCCCTGATGATGCTGTATAAGCGAAATCGGTAGGCTACTAATTACAAAGTAATAAATTATTAGTGATAAGTAAAACAGTACAAGTGTTTCTTTCTTTAAAAATAGCAACAAGGAAATACAGGATACGCTAATTTCTTCATGAGTATTTCATTTGTGCACTTTCACTGAAAAAAATTGTACAAAATGCTACTAAAATTGACTAATTTTACTCAATATCAACACGAAATTCAATAATTACGAAAAAATTACGACCATCTTCATTCACGATGGCACCAAAACTCGATTATATCATAATAATAACTGAAACGTAACGCTATTGAAATTTTAATCACTGTCCCATGATTTAATTGGAATATTGACCAGGACAAAAAGTAGCTTATACCCTCAACTATAGCTTTCAGTTTCAGGTTAAGGTGCACCAATTTTTGCACCCTAGTTAAATAATCTAGAAATAGTTTCTATTACTATCCGTCAGACTGGATAGTGAAAGTAGTGGAAGTAGCCCCAGATTGTTGGTGTCACTTACCTTCCCTTTTATGTCACTAATGTCAGTGCTTACTACCTATTGTCGTGTTCCAGTTTGGTTAGTGACATAATAGCTCTTACTCTGGAGACTTAAGATAAGCCTTGGATTGAAGAACAATAATATCTTTGGTATCCATTGGCAAAGTTCTATTGACCATTGAAGAAAGATGAAACCCGTCTACTTCTTAAGTCGCAAGTCACAGGTTTTTCTAATAATTCTTTTTTCATGTTCGGTTTGTCTAAAAAAAACGTAAGAAGAGACTTACGACTTTGTAAACTAACTATATATAAGGTGTATTTTTTCGGTACGGGCAATTTTTTGTAATAATAATCTTCGCCGTGTCGGTTTGGGTCCACCAAGTACAATAAACCATCTGCCAGGCAGCTCGTAAGCGGCGAGCATAGCTTAAAATTCAGCTAATTAGTATTAAGATTACTGGTGATAAAGTGCTGTGCAGCAACTTGCCCAGTGCAACTTCCACTCTTACTTATTCTTGCCACCATTATTACTATGTCATGTTCTGGCCCGGGTAGGGTAGTCAGTAGACTTCCACGATAAGCCTAACAGGGCACCTGTAACAGTTTTTTTGCATACAAAAGCTGTTAATGTCAAATAATACAAAGTTTGAAGTTGAGTAGTTTAATAAAAAAATAATTTTAATATCGGTTCAGAAATGACGGGTAAATCGAATAACATAATATAAAAAATATTGAGTCGAACATATAGAACCTCCTTATTTTAAATAAGGATATTTTTTAATAGTTCCTTTTTTAGAAAATTGGATTTTTCCGGGATTGGTCGGGATTGAAAATGTGCCCGGTTGGCGATAGGCTTGTCACCTATCACATTGTGGGACTTAGTGTCTTCGGCTAGTCGTGGGTACCTTGGTTGTACCTCTGCCTACCTCTTCGGGGATATGGGCGTGAAGATACTTTTAGTTCCTTTTTTCATCACGTCCAGCTATTGTCGTGTTCACTGCTGAAGCTAAGGCTATGCTGTCGCTTACCCACCCTTGATACTATTTACATATTATAGCGACAGCCTTTGTAATTATCATGATCTGTAATAGAAGGTAGGGTAGCTGATAATTTGTAAACGCGGTGTGAAGTCCCGTTTTCTCCGTGTTGGTCCGGGCTCCTTTGCAGAGTAGACCATCTGCCTTCCTACCAGGCAGTTTGAAAAAGGCGAGTAGTAGGCCTATACTACTAACACCATGACATCCTACTAGGGGGTAGAGTTTCGCAGCGACACGCCCGGATTGGTATTACCGCCTTACCTATTCCTGCCGCCATAACGTCAGTGCTTGCCGTTGACGTGCTCCAGTTTGAAGGATAGCGTAGACGGTAAACTTACTTTCGCTCGAGCCCTAATAACGTTGGCAACGCACCATTACCACCTTTGGTGTCTCTAGGCTGCGTGAATTTCTTACCATCAGGAAAACCGTCTGCTTGTTTGCCTTCCAATATCATAAGAAAAGTTCCATATGGAAACAATAACACATCTGTGACTCTTAAGGCGGGTACCGATGGGCGTTTCCCTTACAATCGGGAAGGCCAGCTTGTTTCCTATCCTAATACATAAAAAAATAGATCGCAGCTGAGTGACAGCAACAAAAATGCTGTGCAGCAACTTACCCAGGTAAGGAACCATTCCTTACCCATTCCTGCCTGTAAAATGACAGTGTTATGTTCCTATCTAGTCTCTCAAACACCATCTTCTTGGTTATCATCGCATTCAAAGGTAATTTGGTGTTCGATAAATTTTTCATTTATTTTTTAAGTATTTTGGTGCTCAATAATTTTTTATTCTATTCTATCACGTGTTTTAAACACAAACAAGGCACAGTGTTTAAATAATAATTTAAGTGCATTTAGGCTTAAACTTCAAAATCTCGACTAAAATTTTATTATCAGATGGTTAATCACACAAAAATGCAATACATCTACATAATATAAAACAAAGTCACTTCCTCTGTTCCTATACCCCTTTGTATGCTTAAATCTTTAAAACTACGCAGCGGATTTTGATGCGGATTTTTAATAGATGAAGTGATTGAAGAGGAAGCGTTATACATACCTATGTATATTTTCATAACCGTGCGATGTCCGAGCGGGCCGGTAGTTTAAATAATAATTTAGTAACGTCATCTAAATTTAAATACGTCTAAGTACATATTGTAAACTTAAAAACCATATGTAATCACAAAATTACTAATACTAGATAAACCCCGATAAAACCTGTCCGTAGTGCTAAAAACCATTTCGATTACGTTAACTTTTAAACTAACAAAATTTTTACAATATCCTTCCATAACTGTGACCAGTGTTTGCGCAGATATGTAGAGCCCAAAAGTACAGCGTCATCTGCATAAAGCAGGCAGTTCACTACTTGGTCACCCATCCGCATTCCCACATTCAACGATCTTAATATTTGAAGACATTTGTCCAAATATAAGATGAACAAGGGTGCTGACAACACATAACCCTGCTTGATGCCAATATTAACATCATACCCAGGCGATATGTTGTTATCCATCCGTACACATGACTTACAGTCTACATTGACTGCACTGCACGCAGTAGTCGCCCATTGGTCGAAATTAAAAAAAAATATCTTGTTGATAAAAACGCCATCTTCATTTTTCAAGACCAACTTCTTTGTTTCCAAACTTTGTAGTGCGCCATCTGTGATCTTTTATCGTTATTATCAATATATTTGTTTGTGTGTGTCAAATACATGGTAGTGTGGGTTATGTTTTACTTTATAAGAATTATTATTGAAAAATGTTAGTGTTCTGCATTCTCCTACACATAAACTATAAGTGTGCCAAATTCTATGCTCCTGCGTCCGCGCAATTTTCGTAGAAAGGGGTCCAAAGTTTTGGCATCACGTATTAATATATAGATTAGTATCGTTGACTAGCACCCAAAACATAAGCATCTAATTTGATTTCTTTGCGGTTATATCCAATCTGCGTAATTTAGCCATAGAGGGTTATGTTACAATTAATAAAACAACTTGCAAAATTATGTACATGTTATAATATTATCTTAATTAATAATATAGATAAATCATAAATAATGGTGGTAAATAAGTAAAATCATGAAGATACTCCAAAATGGCACGCCTAAACATAGCTCGCATAGTAATCTAAAACATTAAATACACGATTAAAAACTAAATTATTTACATAAATACAAGACTTATAATGAATTATATCACAATTTACAAAATCATAATATCTCAACTAATGTTTTCGGTAGGTATATATAATACTAGATTATCATACAATGTTTACAAAAAACACAATTCTCTAGCTATTATCAAGATCGAGTTTAATATTATTTAATTTGACCTAGGCAAATTAATGACTTCTTTCTGAAAAGTAGAAAAGTCTGCAAATATTCGACTTTGTTAACTTCTTCAAAATCCAAATCTTGATGATTGACGCCTTCATAACCAATACAATAATGTATTATTATTACATGATAAAAATATCTGATTAATAAATACATAAAAAAAGTTATTTCATTTTTTTTCTTCTAATATTCTTTAATGGCTTTAAACTCGAAACCAGGTCAGGGCAGAATAGTTTTCATCCCTCCTTACAGTCCTTTTCATTTAAATTTGAAAAACGTAGACTAACTAACTCTTGTCCTTATCTGTACACATATCAAATTACACCAAAATCGAGCTAGCAGGTTAGCCGTAAAATCGTATCAGATAGACAGGCAGCAGATACAGATAGAGTATGGGTTAGTATTGTACCTACTGCATTAAAAAAGTGTTTGAGTTTTACTTTCCAATGAATCCTACTAATATAAATGCAAAATTTATGGATGTTGAAATGAAACGAATTTAGATGAAACTTTACAGGAATATAGTTAATATGGTTACAATTTACAAAAAGTGTAAATTGGTATGCAAGCAAAGCCGCGAGTAAAAGCTAGTATTCGATATTATAACGCTGTCTATTAGATATTATCCATACTAATGTTACAAACGCAAAGGTCCGTCTGTCTGTTTTTATAGCTAAACTGTAATACCGATGTTGACATAATTTGAAATGCATCTAGTTGTAGACACAAGTTCTAAGGTAGGCTAATTTTTTGTAAAAATAAATCGCCAAAATGACTTTAATGAACTTTATATCAAAGTATACTACCCTGACGAAGTTGTGGATAATCAGCAAATATTTACTTTCTGAAACTCTCATGCACTGAACGAAAAATCATTTCTACCAAAACCGAAAGTACAATTGACGCACTACGCTTCAACATGAAACTCGTTCATTTCCTACGAGTTCATCGAGAAGTCTCTTTATGAACAATAAATAAAGTTTCTCGTTAAATTCTGCCTAATTAGATTCTGCCAAAGTCTATTTTGCGGTATACGAATATTCTAGTATTACCCTTTCAATATTACTTTCTATCAAACGTAGCCTAAAATATCGAAATAATTGCGAATTTTCAATGGGTATTCATACTTTGAAACTGAATATCAAATTAATTAAATTTAAAGACGATTTCAACGTTTGATTCAATTATTAATTGATTTACGTTCATTTACTTTAGAAAAAGGACTGTAAGGAAATAAACTCCTTTATCTTTATTAATTGAAAGTTCATCTTATAGACTTAACCGTATCAGAAATCAACTTTGTCTAAGTAGAATACCTAGTAATCGGGTTTAGTAATTTGTAGTCAAATGAAAGAAGTCATATCTATTTATTAACATTTTCTTTGACCGATTACTCTAACGATAACGATAATAAACGATAGTAAACGATAACGATGTAAAACGATAACAAACAGTAACGATGATCAACAATAAATCCCATTTTGTAGTTCTTTACTAGGCATACATTTTCATCATTATATTTATAACGCATATCCTATCAAGAAACCTAACCAGGCTTGGTATCACTGGCTTCTTATTATTCAGTACTTAATACACAGAATATTTACAATATGTCCTCGAAAATCATAAAAATTAAGATTATCGATTGAAAGATCTTCACGAGTAATTTATTCCGAGTCTGGTCTTTGGAGGGTTTTGGATTTTTTACTTCAAACTTTAATAAAGCTTGATCCAGGTACTTTATAGTATCAAAGACTCTATTTAGAACTTCATTCGTCGCTATAATGGCCGAGCAAACAAAATTTGTTCATTTCCTTGTCTCCTCATTAGCTCAGCGGCTGCAGGTGTTACAAACACAGCTGTCTGACCACCGATCTCCATAAAACTCCCTCTACTGGGTCTTGCACTTAATCTTCTATTTAGTTTTGTATCAAATGTATCTTCAGCTTCACTGTGATCATAATCTATTGTAGGTTCATTTAATTCCTTTCTTCCATACTTCTTTTTACCATGTAAATAAGCTTGGGAGATATTAAGGTTTGAGGTTGAAATACGTTTACCTATTTTTCCACTTGGACAAGTTTTTTCAAAAGGTGGGAAATGCCTTTGTATGTTTTCAGAGAACGATTGATGGCGGTGACTGTATCGTCGTGCACTAAAAGGTTGCTGATTGAATGAAGCTCTTCGAATGAATTTTTGTTCCTGTACCCGGTTTTTTCGTTCTTGGTTATGATGGTGAGATTTCAAAGAATCTTCATAACTGCAACTAAAAATGTAACTAAATTTAAACGAGTTTCCATTTCTATGTATAAAAAGTATTGAATGTATTATTTCATCGTCACTTGTTAAAATTCTTTGAACATTATGATTCTTACTGTTTCCTTAACCTTGCTTTAGTGGATAGTGCGTGCGTGCGTGCGTGCGTGTTTGTGCACACACACAATTCCTACCACCATAGTCACGCCATGATTTTGCACTAATCACATCTATATTGTCCATAAGCAACAGCTATCTCTTGGCATCAGTGCAGCCAGCTATTAGATCGATGACAGGTTTAAAATATGTAAATATTGGCTCGTTTATGTAATTTTACAGAAAGTAAATATACGAAATTTATGTGTACAGTAAATACTTGTACGTGTAAATAAATGATGATAACAATGTTTAATTAAAGAAATTGTTTTGTTGCAAAATAAAAATTAAAGAATAGGTAATTTATATGATATCTACTACTTGAAGAGCTAAAATTTAGTTCCAGTTACACCTTAAATATCTTTAATGGTTATGGGTCTAAATATTGTAATAGATACAATAAGTAATCGCGAGTATAGGTGGCTTTATTTTTTTTATCTCTAACTTTTATTATATGATCAGCTCAAAATGCTTTAATTTTTGGTGCTTCTAGACTTTTTACCATTATTGTATACATACACAAATACCTAATATATAAGCTGTGCATACCCGCTGCTCTCCTCGGAGGTGTGGGCACTGGACTGTCCACAGGGACAGCGCTCGGCGATGCCGGAGTCTTGTCCACTGGAATTCACGGAGGTTATGGAATTGTCTTGCCCTCGCCTAGTTTGGATTTGTACATGTGTGTTAGTTTGTTTGTGAATATTAAATCTGATACCTAGACCACTGGATTTTTTATGAATACTGTGTCTCTACTGAATGAATGCAGTGCTAGGTTCTGGATTTCTTATGAATTCTGTGTTTTTACTGAATGTATGCAATGCAAGAAGTGAATTGAAACTATTTAATACTATAATTTGTAAAACAAAGCATGAGTCGTATGACCGATGTCAATTAAATGAGTTCCACTTTTTGGTAGTTTTGAATTTTCAAAGCCAAATATTGATACTTCCCGTTTTGATTATTTATACACTGGCGCATACCACTATTAAAATTACATTGACATATGTCATAGGACTTATGCTACACTTTACTAAGTATAGTGATACTAATAAAATTTGGTGTTATTGAATTTTCAGATTACAATATTAATAATGTTTTTTTTAGATTTCGAGAATTAGATTTT
This sequence comes from Calephelis virginiensis, assembly GCA_002245475.1. Taxonomy (NCBI): domain Eukaryota; kingdom Metazoa; phylum Arthropoda; class Insecta; order Lepidoptera; family Riodinidae; genus Calephelis; species Calephelis virginiensis. The sequence goes on from NJDC01002683.1 coordinate 19,678, forward strand.
TGTTGCAGAAGTGAAGTTTTCAAAGCCAAATATCATATATTTATTTTCAAAGAAGAGTCTCCAACAAAACGAATAAACGGGTATTTAAAACCCACTGTACTGACAATGGCTGATATCTGTAAACTTATTTAACTAATTGGTTGTCGTTATTGTATAACATTATTTTAATAATTATTATGAAAGATTAGACGTTATAAAATAAAATATAAATTACTTATATACGTATGATAATAGTTATAAAAAAGTTAATGATAATAGCTATGTTCTAAAAATGTATCGTTGTAAAAGATAGAGTAAGTTGTTTGCAATCCAAATAATAACAATCTAAACTGATATTTTTATTCCTATTTATTTATATAAATTAAGTTAAAGAATTCAGCTTGACCGACTTTATGAACGATTTAATAATTTAATTTAATTTTCGGAATCGTGGATTCTTAATAGAATCCACGATTCCGAAAATTAAAATTTATTTTTAAATTAAAATTTTGCCTTGTAAATCTACAATTAAGAATAAAGTTGTTACTAGACTACAATGTTGTCTTACCTTTTTTGTAGTGGTCGTTGGTTAAACTTAATACACATTCTTTCATGCTTTTCAGATCCATTTACATCAGCAAATTGACTTTTGATACATTTTTGATGTGCCTTTCCAAATTCTTCAACAGTATTCCCATGAGTGCATGTTTTCTTTGATGAATTTGAATTTACAACATCAATATAGGAATCGGCCTCGCTGTAAGACTGATTGAGTTCTTGACACTGATTGCTTCCAGATGGAAAGAGACCCCCATATTTAGTAAGGTGCTCAGTGGAGAAAGCATTAAGACGATGTTGGAAAAATGGTTTGTGGCGTCTGTTAGGGCAAAGATAGAAGAAGTATCAGTCAAGAAAATTAAATGTTAGTTTTCCACAAAACAATTTATAAAGAAAAAGAAAAAGAAGTCTACAATAGAAATAGTAATAAAGAAAAAGTAAATAAAAACATATTTATTTTTTCTTAAAATTTTATTATGTACATTATTTAAAAAAAATATATAGCTAGGAACTATTAAACATGCAATATATAAAACAAAGCTGTTTAGCCATAATAATGATTTGCATGCTTTCGACTGTGACGATGTTGATGTCTGAAATTTGGAAAAATCCACTATCTTAATACCATTAATTGAGAATAGTGGAATATTTACAGAAAAAAAATACACATTTTTAAGAAGAAATATTAAATTAATTGTTAAAGTTATTTAACTAAAATAATATTTGCTTTTGTTTCAAAGCGAATATCATGTTTAATTTTTTTTTAAATTATTAATTAAATCAAAAATGTTACTAGATATATCACATAATTCTTAATGTTCTTGAATTATTAATAATTTACTGATTTACAAAATTGGCACAAAATATTGACTATTCTTATTAACTGAATAAGTCACAGAAATGAGCGATGTCAGTCGGGAGGAAATCTTTATTGAAAAATGAAAAATAATTACCTTCGACTTCTTCTTACACATAGAATACAAATAGCTGTTGTGCAAGCTCCGATGAATACCAAACAGCCTAGTGCCACAACACTTATTTCGATAGAGCTTAGCATTTGTCCAGATCTCGCTTGGACCATGGCCATATCACCCACTTCTAATACTTTAAATCCAACAAGGTCTCGGCGAAGGTTCACTTCTCTTTTCATAAGTGATCTAAATGTTACAAAATAACTCAATTAAATACTTTGTTAAAAATAATGATTGATATTTATTTAATACACACAATTAAAATCTATTTTATTCTGTTTTTTAGTATAACAAAATACAAAATTATACAGTTGCAGCCTTTTAACGACCGCATCGTCCGTTGTTAACATAATCGATACGGGATAGGGTAGTCTTTTTTTTCTTTCCAGCAGGTCTCTAAGCATAAGGGGAGCCATTTGTTTGTTTGTAGTCATAGACGATACAAACTACTTATTTAACATAGTAAATCAGACTAGGTAGTATATAGTTCTTTGATGACTTGTTTGGATTTTTAACACAATCCAATTTTTCCAGTCGCCTTATATCACTATTTTGGCTTCTGCGTTAGATAAGTAAATATTGAGTCTATAATATGTGAAATTGTATTGTAATTGTGCACAAATATTTTAGTAATTACTTTTAGGTAGTTTGTTCTTTTATTTTATTGCATATTATTTGAATGTTTATTTATGTTTTATATTATTTTATTGAAGAAAATATTCAAAAGATAATATAAATAAAAGATATAGGCTACTTATTATACCGCAATCGCAACAGACTGTCATAGTCGTAGAGGATATATAAATCCTTATAGTCACTAGAGAAGCATCCAGATGCTAATAACTTCTGGAAGCTATTAGCATCTTAATCACATATAATAACAAAATATATGATACAACACAACGCCAACATTTTATTTCAGATTTTCATATTTTCGGAAACTTACTTTTGCAGAGCATCCATGTCTATGATTGCGTTAGATATTGGGTCTACAGCGTAAATGTATATGTCAGTTCTGAAATAAAAATTGATTAAAATACATCATTTTGCAGATTTGATTGAATAGTTCAAAAATATTGGTATGTTACGTCACAGAGCGAGATCTGATGATTTTATTTCACGGCCATTTTATAGCAACTGAAAACCTCTCAATGTCTACAGTTCATTCTTAAGTTTGAAGGATACGTATATAACTTTGAATTACGGAGAAACGATAAAATAATATGACTTTGATGCTATCCAGGAAGCACATCATAAGTAATAAATTATGTAAATGGGGATCATTATCATTAAAATCCCTTCCAACAGTCATCATATTAAAGTCGAGAAAAATTTAACTTGTATAAATAAAGCACAGTTACAGTTTCTTACGATGTTTATAACCATGGACGACGTTACTTTCATAAAATTTCACTAAAGAAAAAAAAACAGTTACAGATTAGAAGAAAGTTATGTGGTACATATTTTATCTGCCAAAACCTACATGTGATCAAAACAAGTGCTGAGAAATTTTCAACTTTTTAAAATGACAACGGTCTGGCTTTTCATGGATCTTGAGTTATTATAAAAGCAAGACTACTTGTTTTTTAATTGTTCTTAAAAAAATTGCGTAGTAATAACAGCGATTTAACTAATCGACAGCAAATTCTATTTATCAACATGTTTTTTGTAGCTTGATTTTGGCTCAATACTCTTTAAATTAAAAACGATATCAGTGTTGTTGTGTTACATTTATGCATATATGACAATTAAACATACGCGTATCCATCCATAGCGGCTTTGTTGTTGCTTTCTAGTCGTCGTATTCGAATGTCAAATCCTGTAATATTTGACAGATGACGAGTTATGTTATCAATTTCTTTTTCCACTTCTGTCGGTTTTGCTGCCACTACCACAACTAATTGCTTATGATCATCTAATACATAAACCTGAAATGCAAAATAGATAATTGTGGTGAACGTTTCAATTAAATTTTATATTGCGATAATGCAATAATTATCAAACAATTGATCCTATACAAATAATTTGCAATTTTAATATGTGATTACATTTTTAACCTTTTAGGCTTGTATATAAGTTAAATCATACATTTTTACTATTTAAGAAATTAATTTGTTGTTTTAACTAAAACAGTTTCACGTTTCTAGCAACAGTTTCTTTTTATTCATGTCTTTAGGAATGATAAGGTTCTACGATATATTTCTGAAACTTTGATATATTTAAACATAATAATAGTCAGATAAGAAACTGACTTTGTCAGCAAAATTTTCTGTATATTTTATTAGTTTCTATGATTTTTTAGCATTCCTATGATTCGACAAGTAATCTATTCCAGTAATTTCAGACAAATTGTTGAAACAAAACATTTCCACGACACTTTTATCTTTCTAAATTAAGAGCAAACAATTGTAACAAACATAGCTTACAAAGACATTGGCGATAGCAGACTTTCCATCATCAGCGCCTCTGCGGTCTGTTGCCTTTACATCAAACCCGATAACCTTCCCAGCATCCCTTCCAAAGCCACCGGCCGCACGTACTCTACCACTGACTGGGTCTACACTGAAACGTGAGCTCGCCGCACCTATCAACTGATATCGGATGTCACCATTGATGCCCGCATCTGCGTCTACAGCCTGTGGATATATCATACTCAAATTAAAAGTAGTTCCTACTAATGTGTCAGTAGCAATGTTAGATTTTTTTAAAACAACGAAAAAAATCGCCCATTTTTTTCATTTAACATCTCTAACTAACATGAAGTGAATAATGTATATGGGACTACCTCAAAATCATTCTACAGTTTCAAAAAAGAATCATCAAAATTAGTTCATTAGCGGCTGAGAGATCGCATAAAAAGCATTAAAAAAATAAATAGCAAACGTTCAAATTGATAACCTCCTTCTATGTTAAACTTGACACTGTCATTATCGCGCCAAAGATAGGTATGTTAGTGGATACCAACCCGAGTAAGCTGCTGCGCAGCACTCTAACACCAGTGATCTTGCTGGTGATTACCTATTTAACCGTTCGCGTCTTACGAGATGACTGGTAGAGAGACAGATAGACTACACTAAGCATACATAGACTACGAAGGAAAAATTTAATGACATGAAATTTAATTTATGACATATTTTACATACATACATACATATTGTTTGTATGAAAAGGGTTATGAATGTGAAGGAATCAAGACAGGTTTGTCAGGATCGTGAGGTCTGGCACTCGATACTCTCTGTCTACCCCGTAAGGGACTTGGCGTGAAGATATGACATATTTTGATTCAAATATTCATAGCTCTGTATTTAATTACGACTAATAATAATTATATTATTAATAATGCAAACGGCATCTATTTAACACTGTCACTATAAATAAATACTTTAAAAATGTATGGTGTACTGAACACGGTCTGAAAGTTTTACATAAATTTGTGTTTTTGTATTTTTTACAAATATAAAACTATACCTGCAGCTGAATAACATCATATCCAAATGGAGCTGTTGTTGATATAGCGGTCACCATTGGCCGACCACCATTAATAAACTTAGGTGCATTATCATTTACATCTGTAATCCTAACAACCACTTTCACATCAAATTTCGTCAAACCATCAAGCACGTCATCAGAAACAGGATAAATCATGTGAGGAAGCTGTCTACTTATTTTCTGCCTTTCTGCTCTTACTAAAATTTCATAGACGTCTCTCGCTTCTCTGTCAGGACTTCTTATTAAATATAACGTACCATTTCTTGGATCAATTACGAATGTTTTCTTAATATCCGTATCATTTTCATTTAAAATAAAATATTTCATTTTCGCCAACTCATAGTATTCTGTTAAGTTAAGCGTTAGTAATTCGACTGGTGTATGGACATTTTCTTCAATCTCTAACTCATAATATCTAGATATAAAAACTGGTTTGTCCGCTACTTCGATTTCATCGGGTACATCTTTTATTGTTAGTATTACTATAGCAGTGGAACTTAAACTTGGAGATCCTAAATCAGAAGCCACTACAGTAATATTATGCACCTTTTGACTTTCATAATCCAATCTTGCTGTTGTTGTTATAATGCCTTCTTTAGAATCAATGCTGAATATATTTTGTTGATTTTTTCGTTGCGGTAAACTGTACAGTATTAATCCATTTCCATTCCCAATAAAATCTGAGTCATTAGCATAAACCCTAGTAACAACAGTACTGATAGGAACATTTTCTTCGAGACTGACTCTGTATACAGGAATCATCATTACGGATTCAAAATTATGATTTGGAAGATTATCTGCTTCAGGATGGTTCCATTCTAATAACTCATCATAAGCAAAAAACTTTGGAGCGTTGTCGTTAACATCTAAGACCTGTATTTCTACACTAACCGAAGAAGAAAGTTTCTTTTCTTGACCATTATCTCTAGCGACAACAGTGAGAACATATTTATCTTCTTTTTCTCTGTCTAGAATACCGTTAACACTAAATACGCCACTTAAAGGTGAAATTTCGAATGGGATTTCTTTACTCGACGGTTGTATAAAATAACTGAGATTAGCATTTTGTCCAAAGTCAGCATCTGTGGCATCAACTTTTCCTAGAACACGTCTGCTATACTGAGCTTCTTCAACATTGAAATTATACCAGGATTTTTTAAACATGGGAAAATGATCATTTACATCTTTAATAAAAAGTCTTATAATTATATGGTCACTTAGTTCACCACCATCTAATGCAGAAATATTTAACCGAAATTCAGACTCGGGTGGTAGTGCCCTAGCAACAACTATATGACCATATTTTTCATTAATAACAAAATATCTTTTCATTTGTAAAGCATTTGCAGCCATAGCATATGGAGGCATAAATACTTCAGATGTAAATTCGTATCGCACTTGACCGTTTACTCCTATGTCTAAATCTACAGCATACAATTTTAAAATAGTACTTCCTATCGCAACACTTTCCGGAATTAAAAACAAAGGCGAGTCTGCTGCAACCGGAAACTTGTTTTTTGGCTTTGCTTCTACCTTGACTAGGCCTGCAGTGTTGTTACTAATGCGTTCATTATAAATGTTTACGTTAGATTTGTCATCGATTTCTAGTAATTCTATATTTTCTCCAACTGGTATAATTATTTCGTTATACTTTGGCGGATTATCATTTTCATCTAAAACGGTTATAGTCAATTTTGCTTCCGATTTCAGGCTTCCTTTGTCTCTAGCAACTATTCTTAAAAGATATGCACCCTTTTCTTCTCGGTCTAATGTACTCCCAATATATGTCACAACTCCTGATTCTTCATTTACAGTGAATAAGTCATGACCGTCACCGAAAAGTGTATATGAAAACACTGAATTTTGGTCTAAATCAGCGTCTTTAGCTTTAATTTTATTCGTTAATCTAACTTCGGTTCCTTTTACAGCATTTTCCGCTATAAAACCTTCGTATGATGGCATCTCAAATAAAGGAGGATTATCATTTTCATCGTCCACATAAATGGTAATCTGATAAAGTCCAGCCCCAGATATATGACCCTTGTTAAATTCTGCTATTACAGTTAATCTATAAGTATCTCTTTTTTCTCTGTCTAATGGTTTTAAAGCGTATATTGTTCCATCGGGACCTAATGGCAAAAACATGTTTAAAGTTTAATATAACAAAGTAATAAATATAATAAGTATAAAGTATATTTTCTATTTTGGAAATAAAATAAAAAAATATATACCTATAGCAATATCATCTGCGACATCTTGCTGATTAGCTATCGTGAACCGAATACTACTTGATGCATTTACTAGTAAGCTGCTAATATTGATGTTGAAAATTTGTCCAATGGTAGCTCCAACGATATTTTCCTTAACATGGAATACCAACGGTGAGTTTTTGCCTCTGAAAAATTACAAAATATTATAATACCAGGTTCTTACAGTTTTTCTCGTGATAATATTTTCCCTACTCTCTGCTACTTGCTCTCAGCTCACATCGATTTCTAACAAAGCCATGACAGTCTAATAAAATCAATAAAGCTCTAAACTCTCTGAAACTGTACCGTTAAATTTCATAGTTAAACATCTATCTAGTTAAAATCTATTTCATAGTTAAAATCTATAAAGCTCTAAACTCTCTGAAACTGAACTGTTAACTCTTATATATTGTGACAAATTAATTGAACTAATTTTGTGTAGTGAAATGTAAATAGTAGTGTATATATAACTTTGACATTATGAACAGTAGTAACAGTGACAGTATTTTGGTAGCTAAGATAAGTGAAATAATTAATCTAAACCCGGCACCCTGCATACAAGCATCTTGTAATGGTGAGAGACAATAGAAATCTGTAGAACTAAAAACTGTTTAACCTTTAACTTTGTACTCGTCAAATGAATACTGAATTATTATTTCAAGCCTACTTGTTCTTGAGTTAAATATTACGCACGTAAATATTTGAAGAAACGTTGTCTTGAAAAGGTAAACTTTTAATTTTCATTTTACTGAAATCTTTACTACTGATTTTTGCTTTTTTATAGTTATATTTACAAATTTACGAGTAAGTATTTAGTTTAGTTTATGTTATAGAATCCTTAACCTAAAGATAAATGAAAAAAAATAATTACTTCAAAAATACACCTCTCTCATCATTGACATCGACTACATGTACGGTGGCGTTAGTAGATATTGTCAAGTTACTCTTCTCTTGAATTGCAACGGCTTCAAAGTCATACAAAGGTCGTACAAATTTAGATAATGCATCTATTACTGTTATCACTCCTGAACGTTCTTCTACTGCAAATGGCACTGTAAATAATATTTTAAATTTATTTACTTGTACATCAAATTTATAAGCTAAAAATATTACAAATAATACAATATAAAAAAAAGTTTTGATTGCAGGCAAAAATACCAATAAATCAAAATAAATACTTATCACAAATATAGAAATACAGTAAAACCAACAAAATATGCAAATTAAAAAATTATAAACATTTAGATTAACGTGTTTGTAAATAAGTCATATATTCAGCTATCAAATGTCTATCAGTATTTATATCCCTAGTTACAGCCTGATCCGTCAGGCTATAACTAGTGATAGATAATGCGTGAGTGAAAACTGCGCAGTTTATCTCAAAATGAGGCAACGCACGTCCTTATAATTGCATAAAAGTCAGTCACTCTTAGAAAGTATCTTCATGTAATTGACGTTTTACTTCAATCAATGAGCGTTAACATAACGGTAACAAACTGAAAGTAACTTTCGCAAATCTCTAATAGAGGGACTGAGCAATACCATGTCATCAACAAAACTGATGCTGCTGACACACGTTCCTTTAGCATGACATTGTTTTTTGGAGTCTCTTAGATCTCTTATATGACGAATGTATACCTTGAGAAAGTATAGTAATGTAGGCCCATTTTGTCGAACTCCGTATTTTAATTTATAAAGATAAGACGTCCCATAGTCGCATTTAATATAATTGAATCAGCGCTCGTACTTATGTCAAAACATATTCACCAACTCTTCAATCAAAGGCGCGGTGGAAACAACAAAATCAGAAGTTTTTCGACTCGAGTAATAATTTACGGTATACTTCAAACTAACAATTTCTAATAATTGTTGAAGTACTCGCGTATTAATTAAGTACTTACTATATGTTTTAAATACAGCGTAATTAATATATAATGTTAAAGGCCTTAATGAACGTACCTCCCTCTTCATACCCATGTAGTAAATCATATGTGACATCATTTTTTTCCATCGCATCATTTACTTTGATCTGCCCAACACTGGTCCCAATGCCTACGTTGGATCCAACCCAGAATTCATAAGGTGCTCCAATGAAATCAGGTTTATCCATTTTTAAGCCTGAAACGGAAAAATGTACATTTGATAAATGATTAAAAAAAATTAAAACAATCAGGTATACGTGGTAATTTTTTCTCTTTATTTAATCATGAATCAAATATCCATGTTGATGCATTGCCATTGGAAATAGAAACATACTTGCCTTGAATACCAACAACATCTATGGTCACCACTGCTAAAGAGTATCTTCTCTCACTAGGATTAGTTGGCTGATCTGAAGCTTCAATAAATAAAGCATGTTTTCCTAATACTAGCGGAGATTCAACTATACTAATAACTCCTGTCTTCGCATCCACTTGAAATGGCGAAGTTATTGTTAGATTACTAGTTCTTTGTAGATCGTAGAGGACAATTCCATTTCTTCCTAAATCTGGGTCAACGGCCTTAACTTTACCAATTTCTGTCCCCACTCCAGTATCAGATTTTACATTAAACTCATACAAATTGCTAGGTACAAAAACTGGATTATTGTCATTTGCATCCAGTAGAGTTACTTCAACAGTTACAAAGGACATGAGCTGATTCATGTCATCAAAATACTCAATGTTCTCTCGGCTTGTACCCATTTTATCCGGGAACACATACGTAGTTTTGTCTTTCTGGGGATTTCTACGCCATTTCGACAAACGTTGTTTGTCTAAAAAATTACCGACAATGCTCGGATTTTTCTCTTTGGCGTATACTTTCATTCTCAATGATGAGTGCTGTTCTCTGTCAAGTTCAGTCTGCAAAATTATAATTACAATTAAATCTATCTTCAAAAATTCAAGTACATTCACACGCGTATCCTGGAAGAAGTAGCATCCCTTAATTAGCCTATATGTACCGTTATATACAAGTATTGAATAGAATAGTGTACCTCTTTATTATGCTCCAAAATATATTGAAAATAAATACACTAAAAATAAATTTTAAAAACTGAGTTATACACAAAGTATTTAATGTCGAAGGTCAATAATATAAATATTTTAGTTCTTGTAGAAGAATAATCAACGGAAATATAAAAAGCTTATTTCAAATATTATTACAGATAAATTATGTAATACATAATTTTATTTTAAATATTGTTTATTAGTATAAAGAAATGAATTTTATTTATATGCGGAATATGTATAATAAGAAGTTGTTACAAAGGTATTAAGAAATACCAGCATATTATACCACACCGTAGTGAGCAAATATTTCTTATAAACATTTTAAAATTTATATCGATATTTATATTTATTACAAGCTTCATAATTAGGTAGACACCCCAACTTGACCATTTTTAGTATTCATGGGCATGGACAATCGAAAAATACTTGTTAATTTTCAACAGGTTTTACAAAAAAAATAGGTCCCGCAAGCATAAAGATTATTTGGTTTCTAAAAAAAAACCTTGTTAAACACTTGTTAAGCACATAGTTTTACTAAAAACATCTAAATTTGTATTCTAAATGACATGCTGCTGCATCATCCACGTATAGCAAGTTATAGGTTGGATGTCAATTTTAAACAGTTAAACAGGCGTCTAATTTATTTTTGTATCTAACATCTACCTGATTTCGAACAGTCAGCCATCCGTTACGAGGGTCAATCGAAAATGCTCCTCTGGGATCGTCGAGCTGGTATGTAAACTCTCCATTGTCTCCTTGATCCTTATCTGTAGCCATTACTTGTAAAACACTAAATCCTGCAAAACAAAAAAATGTTTTGTATATAGCAAAAGACAGCAAACATGCACATGACTCTACTGATGACAATATATAACCGTTGCCTATAGACACCATAGACGGTATACACGCATCGTTATCCTGTGTCCTGGGTGTTAGGTCTAATGTCCAAGGGTACTATCTACCCTACTCTCCTGGCCGAAATGAAACTCATTTTGACGGCAGAAATAGGTAAGACGCTGGATCCCTACCCGGGGGAGCTCCTTCACAGTACTCTACCACCAGTTATCTGGTTGGTACACGTTTAACCTTTGGTTTCCTCTTACGAGATGCCAGAGAGGACGGCAGATGTTCTACACAGAGTTCTAAACTAGCTGACCCGGTAAACGTTGTTTTGTCATTTAATTTTTTGGAGATCATTTTAGTAGAAAGACAAATAAATTGGGGTGATCTTCTCTTATCACTCGGGGTAGTGTAGTATTGATAAGTACCTATCTTCAGACGCAGATAAACCATATAACATTTTATCAAAATCGGTTCAGTTGTTTCGGTGGCGTATGGTAACAAACACTGTAACAGGAAATTTTTATTTATACAAAATATAGGTAGTGAAAGTGTATAGTGAGAACCTAATACATTAATAGGCCACACTCGGTATAGATTCATCAAGCACCGACGGTGAGAGTATAAATAAAATTATAATATTAATTAAATACCCACACTAAAAATCCCTTAAAATTTGTATTAATATTCTTAAAAAATCAGCGTAACGTTACTCCACAAAAGAGAATAAATAAATAAGAACCGTGTTTAAAATAACATAATGTTTCAAGCAAAATTAATTTCATAGCTTTGAAGATAAATAAGGGGTGGGGTCCTATTACTGCGATGCAATGCGTTGCGTCGCATTGCGTCGTGACAATGAAACATATGGATTTAATAGAAAGCAATACGACGACGACGCAATGCACTAATTTAGCTCCGCTCTAATAAAGGGATTGGATGAAAAGCGATACAGCAACGACGCAACGCACTAATGGAGCTCCGCTCTAATAAAGGGAATGGATGGAAAGCGATACATCGACAACGCAACGCACTAATAGAGCTCCGCTCTAATAAAGGGAATGGATGGAAAGCGATACATCGACAACGCAACGCACTAATAGAGCTCCGCTCTAATAAAGGGAATGGATGGAAAGTGATACAGCGACAACGCAACGCACTAATGGAGCTCCGTTCTAATAAAAAAATTATATCATTCAATGAAACCCTATGAATATATTCACACCCGAAGTATTCTCGCTTTCACTTTCCTGAATTTAATATTCTCATTTTTCCCTTTCATCACAACTTGTCATTTTTGGTACAATTGTGATTTACTGAGACTTTCTACATTTACATACACAGAAGAGACTAGACAGAGACAATTTGAGTAACAGTTGATTACTTTTAAGATCAACATATAAATTGGTTGAAACGTCTGCACTATGCGGAACAAACAAGTAGAAAATATGAAAGATAAATATGATGAATACATTTTTTAATAATATTTTAGTATTTCTAGCCAGACTTTTACAGCAAAGCTGAGAATGGTGCACAAATTAAACTTATTTTAGGTGTGTGTTATCTTCTTCTAATGAAACAAAGAAAAAAATAATCATTTTCGACATGTTAGATTAGGCCGGACATGTTCAAGTGTAACGTTTTCTATTAATGTTTTCCGAGGAATAGAAAATGTAGAAATATCATGTACAAATAATCAGATAGTACATAACGTATAAAATACTTCCCAAAGGCAAGTATCTGTAAAAAAATAAATCAAAGTCAAACATATTCTTAAAAACTACCTTGACTTACTAAATACAGGAAAAAATATCTTCGTAATAAACAAATCTGTATGAAATGTCTAGTATTTTAAAACGATTCAAAAAAGAGGGGGTTTTTGAGTCAACTGTATGTTTTCTTTGTATGTTTGCTATGCCATAAATCTGCCAATTTCAAATCGATTTTGATAATTCTTTGATTATGAAAATGGTCACGATTACAATGATTATACATTTTCTTTTCTGATGAAACTAATGGTTTTTGAGTTATACTTAACTACTAGTACTAGTAGGAATTAGTACTTAGGTGTAGTAGTAGGATGTCGAAAAGGATGTAGAAAATAGTAGGATGTAGAAAATATGAAATTGCAACTTGTTAAGGTGAGTACAGACTAGAGTATGTACTTGTAACAGAACAACGAGCCAATATGTATGTTCTAGTGCCTCCCCTAACCAGACTAACCAGATGTCGAGCACGCTCGTCGTTTTGTTACAGCAATAACTGTACAAACTAACGAGCGTATTGGTGTAATATTTTACCGAGCCATTGCACGAGCTCAAGCGACGCGCGGATGCGGGGTGATTAATCCAATGGTTTGACTTCTATTAAAAAAATTTCATTTGTCACCATCTTTTAATGCTAGTTTTCTTTTTTCTTTTAATATAATTCATTAAGATAAACGCAACACATGCAAGTAGGTCCAAACTTTCAAAGAACAATTAACGCAAGGTACAACTAAATGTTACCAAATAAATGCACTCGCTGTGAGCACTACGCCAAACATCAGCAGGAACATTACATTACATTACTTTGGAAACTTTTTTTTTATCTGCATTGTACCATTCGTAAGAACGTTACATTACACAGAAATGCTTGAGGAAATGCTTTAGTCTATATTCACATTTACTCAATAAACTGAAGTTGGTTTTTTTCAATATTATTAATTCTTAATTAACTATACATATGAAAATTGAAATTCTGATAACATCTTACTGTCCCCTGCATGTTTAATTTCAGAACAAAATGAAATTTCGCTTTCATGGTCCAGCATGGTCATGGCGGTCCAGCTGTTGGACCGCTAGACCAATCAGGGTTCGGTTCCGGAGTCAGGCGACGAAAAGGAAATTAGTTTTTCCAATTTTCTAATAAAAAAAATGTTGCCAGGTATTGGAAATATGCCCAGTTGGCGATATGATTACTACTTATTACATTGTGGGATTTAGTGTTTTCGGCTAGTCGTGGGTGCCATGGTTACACCTGTGCTTAATTCTTCAGGGATATGGAAGAAATTTTCTTTGAAATTTCATTGATTTTGATGAAACTTTTTAGGAAACGTTTTAAAACACAGTAGTAGTGCTAGCCGATTAAACAACGAAATATTTTACCTCTCAAGTAAACAGTTTGGTGGCAAGAACAAAAACAGTAAAGTACCATTAGGCAAATTTTCGACGATGCTAATGTTGTAGAAATCCACTTCAAACTCCGGCAAATTATCATTCAGGTCTAATATTTCAATTTCAACGCGAGCCTGCGTTGTCTTCAACGGATTATCCACTTGAGATGCTTGAACTTGCAGCACAAATGTGTTCCCTGCAAACAACATATCACGTTGCACGTGAAAATTGGATATTTGTGTGTTTTCATTTAAAAAGAGATAAAACAAAAACTAATCTACTATTCATATTTTTATATGATATTGGAACGCAAACAAGCAGATGGATTTACTAAGAAATTCACGTCGCCTAGAGACATCAAAGGTGGTGATGGTGCGTTGCCAACCTGAGGCCGGGATGTTAGGCCTCGAGCAAAAGTAAGTTTACCGGCTACCTTACCCTCCAAACTGGAATACGTCAAGACGTTATGGCGGCAGGAATAGGTAAGGCGATGATACCAATCCGAGTGATTCGCTGCGAAACTTTACCACCTAGTCAAATGTCACGATGTTAGTAACGATAAGCCTATTCTCGCTTTTTACGAGCTGCCTGGCAGGAAGGGAGAAGGTCTATTCTGCAAAGCAGCCCGGACCAACACGGGGAAAAAACACAAGTGAAGAAACACTTGTACTGTTTTACGTATCATTTATAATTTATTACTTTATAAATAGCCTACCGGTTTAGCTTATGAGAGCATCATCAGGCCTAGAAC
>NJDC01002683.1:44355-55318 GCA_002245475.1 Calephelis virginiensis
CTGACCAACTGTTACATATGTTTCTCTATCAATGACAGAACAAAACCAGCAAATACATATAACTTAAAAATTCATAGTTGCAACAGTAACAGTGCACATGTACGTGTACAGCCATTGATAGAGTCACATCTACGAAATATTTAGGAGTTATTTTGGATCGATACTTGAATTGGTATGTACATATTGATTATATGTGTGATCGAGTTAGGGAGCTAAATTGAATATTTGGAAAACTAAGAATGGTGCTAAATAGAAACCTAATAAATCGCGTATACAAAGCCTTAGCTCAGTCTGTCATTAGTTACTGTATTTCTGTATGGGGTGGTGCAAATAAAACAAAATTTTTGGAAGTTGAAAGATGTCGACGATGTCTATTAAAAATTATGTATCACAAACCTCATCGAATTCCCACACAAGATCTATATAAATTCTGTAAATTGCTATCTGTAAGAAAACTGTACATATTATCAACCGCCCTGAGATTGCATAAAGAACTACATTACAAAACGCATACCCATACCACAAGAAGAAAACAGAAAGTTGCCGTTACAATACAGACTAAAACAGTTTTTGCTCAGCGACAATACGTATCACTATCAGCCCATCTATAAAAGTTAGAGATATATCCGCTAAATACTCACATGTGTAAAACAATTATTACAAATTATTTGGAAGTCAAATCATATGATGAGATCGAATCACTTATATTGTATAAATAAAATGGTATTTTGAGACACAAATATACACACACACACACACACACACACACACACACACACAAAATGCATGATATACCTAACCTAATCTTAAAAGTTTATTTGATTGTTATTGTATTAACTCATATTGATTTTAATTGTTTTCTGGCATATAAAATTCATGTAAATTTGCTATCATTATTATTATTATATTATAATATTTCATTAGATAATGTAACAAAAAAAAACTGTATGATAAATTTTGGTAAGGAAGAGCGAGACCACCTGATACAAGTATTTATTAAATACTTAGTAGGTTGGTCCCAACAACTGATTCAAACAATGTAACTATTTTAAAGAAATAAACAACAGCTTTTTTTTCAACTGGTCCTTCTGAGCCATTGTACTAATTGTAATATTGCTTTTAGCATTTATATTTTCCCAACCGACTTAGCGAACTTCTTACCAATAGTCGTTGATAAATACAAAAAAGAGGAAAAAGTATTGTTTTCCTATTATCCCTGCAATTTTCCCAGTCTCCCAATGTTCGTATGAACATTCTCTTAACAATAGCAAATACAACTAAAACATAATCAGCGAAATTGGTCCATTAGTTCAAGCGTGATAGGATAGCCAAGGAAAAAATAAATTTATTTTTATAAATTTAAATAGCTGATCTATCATGTGTGATTAATGTCTTTCCTGATGACAATCGTGTGATTACAATCGTGAAAATGTTTTAACTAGCGATATAAGTACCTAGGACTAAAGTTCACAAAAATAATATATACAATAAAATTAAGGAATTGAATTAAAAATAGTATAAATTTTAATCATATGTCGTATATGTATACACTCGTAGAAATATTGCATTTGATTTAACTTAGAAATATTTTACTTTTGCAGGAACAAACTTCTTTAACCTGACCTTGCTATATTTTTTGATTACATTCAATAATTTACGAATCAAAGTCTAGCGAAATTCAGTTCTATTAATTACCACTAGAAGCTAACAACACATAATAGTAACCTGTGAGGATATTTTTTTGTGTGAAAGGTCAGCGAATACATGGCTCTCCTGATAGTAAGAGATAACTGTGGCCTACAGACACAATATGAGGCCGAGATAGAAGACCTATTGTGCAAGTCTACCGGCTACCCTACCCTCCAGATAGGAACGTGACAGAATAATTAGGACGGCAGGAATAAGTAAGGCGGTCGTTTCCTAGCCGACCAAGTTACTGCATAGCACTCTACTACCTGTGGTATTTTTGGTAGTGACCTATATTTCAACCTCGCCTATTGCCTCTAAGAGCTGCCTGGCTAAGTTAATGATCTATTCCACTCAGTGGACCCGGACCAACACACGGGAGGTTCAATTTTGTCTAAGTTTATAGGGAAGTCCTAATTAAGAAGCTGCAGCCAACTACTTATGACTCATATGACTTACCAATAATGGGTAGAACTCCGGTATCTTTGTTCTATACATATCTTGTGTAAATTTTGGAGGCAGGTCATCATTGTCCTGGACCAGCACATGAACTGTGGCGTTAGTGCTGCGTGGTGGTGAGCCGCGGTCCTGAAATGCACAACTACATTTATCCATTTGACAGTTATTACTATTTAATTTAAATATACTAATAGGCGCTGTAGACGGTCGTAAACACGCCTTCCAACAACGATAACATTGGAGGAAACTTTATTGTCATCTACCGGTTATCAGTAAATTTCTATTACGCTTTATGACCATACAACACCATAGACAGATAGAGATAAAATAAAAATAAAAAGATAACATAAAATCCGGGTTCCTTTGTAGAATAGACCATCTGCCTTCCTTGCCAGGCAGCTCATAAAAGGCGAGCATGGACTCACCGTTACTAACACCGTGATGTCTGACTAGGTGGTAGAGTTTAGCAGCGACTCGTCCGGATTGCTACCACCACCTTACCTATTCCTGCCGCCATAACGTTATGACCTGTTCCGGTTTCGGACGATCGCCGGTAAACTTTGTTTTGCTCGAGGCCTAACATCCCGGCCTCAGGTTGGCAACGCACCATTACCACCTTTGGTGTCTCTAGGCGGAGTGAATTTCTTACCATCAGGAAATCCGTCTGCTTTTGCCTTCCAATATCATAAAAAAAAAGATATACCAATACGAGGGTGTCTGTTGTACAACAATTTACCAACTTGTATCTCAAGGAGTATACAAGCTTCAACAACAAAAAAAAACGCGCGTTTGTATCCATACCTTTATAATCATAATACAATGTTAAAACATTGGCTTATGATATTGATCACCAAGTTCAAAAATAGGTTAGTTTTTATCAAAAGTCAACCTCCAAAAACTAAAACGGAGAACGAAAGTTTGTATAAAAAACTATTTTCTGCTGAAGTCACGGATAATCTATTATTAAACAAATGGAAAAGTTTAAATTTACTCTTTGCTGCTCTCTTTGTTCTACTCTTTGCATTTCTAGATACTAAACTGCTGCATAATAGACCGTCCATATTGGTGCTACCGCGTTACCTATTTCTAACATTACTCGCTATTGTTGTACCCCTTACTTAAAGGTAGCTTATACTTCTTTAGTTTAATGGTTTAAATTTTATATAATAGAAACCTATTCGTTTTTTTCTGTCCTTAAGCTGGTGGTATAACGGTAATTGGGTTTTACGCTGGTGATCCCTTAAAAGCATCATACAATTCCTAGTGACTATTGACCTTGCAGAACACATGTGAGATTATCAAATAAGAGGCTTCATTACATAAGATCTATTTTTTACGTAAGTGATATCCTCGGAGTATTAATGTGATCATTTTGTGTATGATAAGACAGGAAGCCTATGGCTTTCCATCAGGTAAGAGATAACCATGGGTCATAAACGCCATAGATGCTGTTGTGACAATTCTACGATCAGGATGATTTTTCTAGATTGTAAGTCTACTGGCTACCCTAACCTTTACTAATTCGTGATACCGTCTTAATATTGGTAGGCAAAGGTAAAGCTTTGGATACCTACAAGGCAAGTTGCTGCACAGCACACTTTCAGCAGTGGTCTCATTGAGTCATTAAACCTATGCTTGAGTCTTATAAGTTGACAGATGGGAAGTCAGACGATGAAAATGGATAAATCTATTAAACATTAGTGCAATAGTAACAATAGACCTGCAATTCTTTCGTTAGTAACTCACCGAAGCAGTGATCTTAAGGAAGAACTCCTTATCACCAGTATCATAATCCAGAGGCTTATTCAACACCAGAGCTGGTTTATGGGAGCTTTCTAGAGCGAAGTGGCCTTCGTTATCCCCCGCCGTGATGCTGTACTGGACATCGGAGTTAGGGGTGTTGGGTTTGTCACGGTCAAAGGCGCGGATTCCTTTGAATATTGTTAGTCCTGGAAGTAATTCATAAAGTTTATCTATATGTCATGTTCCACGAATCGGTAGATACGGCAACCAAGGTAAATATATGACCAACTTTCAATTGAATTCTTCAGAAGTAAGTAGTAGAATTTTGACCAATGGGCGACCACTAATGAGAACAGATATTCTGAGAAATGATATTTTGGTTCGGGCTCCTTTACAGAATACACCATCTACCTTTCTGCCACGTAGCTCGTAAAAGGTGACCACAGGCTTATTGTCACTAACGCCGTGGCATGTGACTAGATTGTAGAGTTTTCCAGCGGCTCGTCTGGATTGGTATCACCGTCTTACCATTCTTGCAGCTATAAGTTGGCAGTTGACGTGATTTGGTACGGAGGAAAAGATAGCCGGTAAACTTACTTTTGCTCGCTTCCTAATATCCCGGGGCCTCGGATTGGCAACGCACCATGATGCCTAGACACCAAGGTGTTAACCATTGGTGTCTAGGCGTGCATGGCTTGCTATCTGGGAATCCGTCTGCTTGTTTGCCTTCCAACAATATAGAAGATGTTTCCATACCTCGGATATTTTGTCTTTAGGTCTGCCTGTTAAAGCGTTACGAGAAAACTGCTAGACAAATTTTGACTAAGGCTCTTTGGAAAATCTAACAAAGTTGCTTAAGGATCCTAGAAGCTTGCAATACAGGCTTGAGATCTGCAAAGACTCTTGTTCCACAAAAGCATTGTTTTAAACCTTTATTACTAATTGTTGTGGATTACGTTTAGTAATTTACGTATCGAAATCTATAGCGATTCTGGTCTGAAAATTTAGTTCTTGTTGTTACCAGTAGAGGCGCTGTTCAAAGTTTTCATACAAACAATTTATGGAGACTAGCGAGCACATCTCAGAGCTAGCTATGAGGGCTCTGTGTGTTTCGTGAGTTTATTGTAGAAGTTGACGTATTATTTTGCTACCCATAAAATTGCATTAATTGTAGTTTTAGTTTTTTTTTATTAAATAAAATTAGTGAGTTCTGTTGGCATTTGCATAATTTTCTTCAGTGTAAGTGCACAAATAAAATAATTATGAAGAAATCAAAGTATTTCCTCATTCCCGCCATAAATCATTAAATGAGCTTGAGTAATGAGGCCACCGCTTTACTCAAGACCCCGATTTGACTTTCTTTGACGACTATAACAATAATAAGCCGATATCATAATAAAAAAATATTTATTTCACATGAGTCTATAAAAAGATTCTTGTGATGCGTCTATAAAATTCTAAAAACTACACTGGATCGGAACGACTTACGACTAGTTTTGAATAATTACAACCCGATTTTATTAAATCGGGTAAGATTTAACATTCTAACTTGACTGAATTTAACTGACTTGACAGATGGCAAATGCTAAAGCTAAAGCCAAAAAACTAAAGAAAGAAAGAAAAGAACTAGGTACCAATATAAAATGTTGTAAGTTTGTTTTGTACACACATTATTTGAATTAGTTTGAAATTGAATTGAATTAGTTGAGATCTTAAAAAAAAACATCTTTACGCCTATATCCCCGAAGCGGTACAAACTAGCCGAAGGGGAAAGGGCACTCACGACTAGCCGAAGACATTAAATCCCACAATGTGATAGGTGGCAAGCCTATCGCCAACGGGGCACATTTCCAATCCCGAGCAACACTTTTTTTATAAGAAAATTGAAAAAACCCAATTTTCTTTTTGTTGCCCGACCCGGGTTCGAACCCGAGACTGTTTAATGTCTGTAAGTGTCGTACGCTAATAAATAATAACAAAAATACCTGGTGGTGTTAGTTCGTCAACGGTGACCCTGTACGGCGTGTCGAGGAACCGCGGAGAGTTGTCGTTGATGTCTTCGATGTACACAGTCACCGACAAGTACGCTGATATCTGGAACAAATTTTGATTTATTTCAAAAAAAGTTTACAATAAGGTCACCTTTGTGGAAGGCGTGATTGTAGCGTGATTACAACCGTCTGGATGATGCTTTAAGCATCGATCGATCGAGTCTTCGTTTCGATTCTCAATGGGGCGTTTGTGTGATGAACATTTAGGTGTCTGTATTTCTGTGTCATTTAGGTATGTCTATGTCCGTCCATACACTACATAACATCTATAACACAAGCTGAAAATTTGCTTATTTTGGGGTTAGATTCAAACTGTGTAACTTGTCTATAATTTCTTAATTATAACACGTTGGCTTGAAGTTGTTACAAAACAATCTTAAACTTGTCTTTATTCTTACATAATATAAATTAATTGTATTGGACCAAGCGTACAAAAAAGAGGTAACAATTTGACTTAGCTAAATTTTGCAAAACATCCGCTTTCCAAATAATAAAATAATAACACGACCTCAAACTCCAGAAGACAGATGAAACTTTTAAAAGTTGTATAGTATATATTATCTTATATATAAAATTCTCGTGTCACAATGCTCGTTCCCGTACTCCTCCGAAACGGCTTGACCGATTCTCGTGAAATTTTGTGAGCAAATTGAGTAGGTCTGAGAATCGGCCAACACCTATTTCTCATACCCCGAAGTGATAAGGGTGACTCACCCCAATTTTTTTTAATAAATCACATAAAAATATAGCAGAACAACGTCTGCCGGGTCAGCTAGTATATTATATAAAAATTAATCCCCATTTTGCGTGACCATCGCATAATTTCTGAACGGATTTTATTTTATTTCTTGATAGTAGGCAAAAAGCAGACAGATTTCCTGATGGTGAGATATTTTTGGATGTACCAATTTTATTAATTATTTTTTTGTGTGTCAGGAGAAGGTACAAATTAAAAGAAAAACTGCGAAAATAGCAGGAAAATGGGATAAATGATTTAACTAATACAAATTGCTAATGTCATGCGATACGAAGTCCCCGGGTCAGCCTTTGTAAATGTTTTTGTCATTTTATCAACATGCTACTAATCATTTTTGAGTTATATTTATTAATTCTTGATGAAATCGTCAACATTGCCGAAAAAGCTATACATTAATAAATAAAATACTACTAAAAAAATAGTTGAATCATACAAAAAAGAGGGACTTTATCATTACCTACATTTCTAAATAAGAACCATAAAAAATTGTTGGCTATTGGTCGTGTGATCGGGTAATCAAAAATGAATACAAAAATACTGTCAAATTAAGAAATTCCGGCTTTTTCGAGTCGGTTAAACATTAAATTAAATTGAAGTCTTGTGTTAGTTATTTCCCTTAAAATACAAGTGCATAAAACCATTAGAACATTTACAGTTTCTTTATTAAATGTAAATAATAGACAAATAAGTAAAGCCGAACTCAAATTTAAAAAGTGAAAAGAGGTAGGTGGTTGTAACCAGGGAACCCACGGTTAGGCGGAAGTACTACAGTCGCACTATGTAATAGGTGTCAAACCCTCTTCCAACCGGACACTTACCTAATCAAGGAACAAAGTAAAAACAAAAAAAATGAAAATAATGAGTTGGACGATCTAGAAATCGAACCCGAAACTTAATGTAGTTTATGGCAACATTGGATCATTATACTAAACAGGTGATTTTATTTTTTTAAATCGCTATTTGCATATACACTTTCGTAAAGTTTTATTCTTTGTACAAATTCAAAAAACATGTCACAGATGTACAATGTTGACAATAATTTATTAGGGCCGGATTTGGTGTTAACGGTTGAAAAAAATGTTCCTCCGTCCTAATTCGTTTAAATCTACCCCATTTATGCTTGAAAAACTCGCTTAAAAATTTACCTTTTTTCAGCGTAAGACATTTGTGTTTGTTATTTAAGGGTAGTAAAACTGCAAAAACCACCTCTAACTTATTGGGCACCACATTGCGATTTGAGAATTCACACACATATCTTCACGCCAAGTCCCTTACGGGGTAGGCAGAGAGTATCGAGTGCCAGACCTCACGATCCTGACAAACCTGTCTTGCTTCCTTCACATTCAAAACCCTTTTCATACAAACACGCCGGTTTCGGAGACTCTTGACACCACCCTCGGATAATATTCGATTGATCTGATCGTGAAATGTCAGCCTTGGTCTCCCCGGGTACCTACATCCATCCACATTCGCCTTGTATATCTGCTTTATCTTTCATCTGTCATTCTTTCCACATGACCGAACCAGCGGAGCATGCCTTTTCGCATTTTAACACCAACACTTTCTTTCAATCCCACTCTTTTGTTTGATAATTCTTTTTTCGAAAGATAGCAAATGTTTCTCAAATGGTCCCTCATACGTGTTATCAACATCCTGCTAGTAGTGTTTGAGTAACACTTGGCAATGCATACTTATCACTTCTCTTGACAATCTCAACAATACTGAGGTCGTCAATCATAAGTAAAAAAATTGTGCACTAATAAGTATAACCCAAAAACCAGTAGTCGAATTACGATGAAATCAATTATTAAAAAAACATCAAAATCGGTTTACTATTGGCCGAGTAATCACGTAACAAACATACAGTCGAAATTAAAACTTTATCTTTTTTGGAGTAACAAAACCGACTTCAATTTCTACAATTACATCATCAGAGTATATAACGTCATGACGTGTTCCGGTTCGGAGGGTAAGGTAGCCGGTAAAGTTACTTTTGCTCGAGGCCTAACATTCCGGCCTCAGGTGGTAACGCACCATTGCCATATTTGGTGTCTCTAGGCGGCGTGAATTTCTTAACATCAGGAAATCCGTCTGCTTGTTTGCCTTCCAATATCATAAAATAAAAAAAAAATCAGAGTACACAAAACTCATAGTCATATAGTCGTATCTATTCATAATTTATATAGTATGGCATTTGATTATATAGTACAGAATTATCTTATTTATATTTACGGTGTTGTGTAAGTATGCCAGAATATCAATTAAGTTCAAATTTATGTGTTTTATTCTTTATGTATATTTGGTACCTATAATATATTTGATCTCTGTTATCCTAAAGGTTGATTGGGAGATAATACATGTAGCATTAATTTCGCCTTTTGTACTCACAATTTTATTAGTGTAAAATAAAGTTTAAATAAATAAATAAGAGTCGAATGTTTTCTTTAAAATCTTTTAGATTATATTACAACATCCAGACCTGGTTTAAAAATGATAAGAAATCTATTGGTTTAAATAAAAATTATAGGAACCGAATATCCTTCTCCTTTTTTTGCAGTAAATTTGAAATAGTCTCACTTTTAATACATACTTCTTTTTAAACTAGACTATAACTATCATACTATATAAATAATATAGCTTGTTACTTAAACTGATCTAGCCTTCAAGCAAACGAATATTATGGGTGCTATTCAATGATCCTAATAAGGAGTATAGATACTCGGAAAATAATAAACTCTTAGACCTAGAGATGTGGGTACTAAAGATATACATCATACATATACGAGCCTCGGTGGCTCTTATCATGTATCTTACAAAACAAGGGCTTACCTTTGACTAACGAAGCGCAAGGCTGGTGTTTAAAATTAAAGTATCTTCACGCCCATATCCCCGAAGAAGTAGGCAGAGGTACAACCAAGGCACCCACGACTAGCCGAAGACACTAAGTCCCACAATGTGATAGGTGGCAAGCCTATCGCCAACCAGCCACATTTCCAATCCCGACCAAAATTTTTTTTAATTAGAAAATTGGAAAAATCCAATTTTCTTTATGTTGGCCGACCCGCGATTCGAACCCAGGACCTCATGCAGTCAAGTCCAACACCCGGACCGCTAGACCACAGAGGTGTTTAAAATTATCCATGAAAGAAGAGTTAACTAACTAATGTGACTAGACATTATTTTAGTCACATACGTACATATCTTCACGCCAAGTCCTTTACATGGCGTGCAGAGAGTATCGAGTGCCAAACTTCACGATCCTGGCAAACCTGTCTGGCTTTCTTCACATCCATTACCCTTTCATACAAACATTTTTTCAGAGACTCTAAATAGGTGATACGAAAATAAACATACTCGTAAGCTGTGAAATGACAAAGATGGTTTCTATCTAGATAGGTTTACTAACATATTTTTCCCCCGTGTTGGTCCGGGCTCCTTTGCAGAATAGACCATTTGCCTTCCTGCCCGACGGCTCGTAAAAAGCGAGCATAGACTTAGCGTCACTAGCACCGTGACATGACTAAGTAGTAGAGTTTCACAGCGACTCTCCCGGTTTGGTACCTACCACCGCCTTACCTATTTCTGCCGCGAAAACATCAGTGCTTATCATTGACATGTTCCGGTTCGGAGGATAAGATAACTGGTAAACTTATTTTGCTCGAGGCTTAGCATCCCCGTCTTCGTTTGGCAACGCACCATTACCACCTTTGGTGTCTCTAGGCGGTGTTGATTTCTTACCATAAGAAAATCTGTCTGCTTGCTTGCCTTCCAATGTCATAAAAAAATTAAGGCAGAAAAACTGAACATAGCTGACTTCAAGTTCAATTAATTAATATTGTGTAAACAAGTAAATACTAAACAAAGTATAAGCTAAAAAATGCTGAACCATTTGCCATAACTACGCGTCTTTGCAACCTTGGTCTGTCTATATTTATTGTCTAGCGGTCCAGGTGTTATATTTGACTGCATGAGGACCCGGGTTTGAATCCTGGGTCGGGCAACAAAAAGAAAATTTGGTTTTTCCTATTTTCTAATGAAAAAAAAGTTGCTCGGGATTGGAAATGTGCCCGGTTGGCGATAGGCTTGCCACCTATCACTCTGTGGGACTTAGTGTCTTCGGCTAGTCGCGGGTGCCCTGGTTGTGCCTCTGCCTAACTCAAGTCCCTTACGGGGTAGGCAGAGAGTATCGAGTGCCAGACCTCACGATCCTGACAAACCTGTCTTGCTTCCTTCACATTCAAAACCCTTTTCATACAAACACGCCGGT
>NJDC01002683.1:62158-74034 GCA_002245475.1 Calephelis virginiensis
TCATGCAAACATTCGACATCGCCCTCAGGCGATACCAGAGCAATTTGATCGTGGAATATTAACCTAGTTCTCCCCTGGTACCTACATCCATCTACATTCGCATTGTATGTCTGTTTTGTTAATATTTAATTTGTCATTCTTTCCACATGTCAAAATCAGCGGAGCATACCCTTTCCCATTTTAAGACTAATACTTTTTTTTAATCCCACTCTTTCTCGAATTCGAAATAACCCCCAAAAACACCGAAACATCTCGATTTTATCAGCTTTTCAAGCGACGGTTTTCTCTTACCAACAGAAGTGAAAATAACTTATATCAACAGTACAACACTAAAAAAACAATAACCTCCGTCTAAACCTACATGTTAATGTAAAAAAGAACCACCTCGATCACGTCAGCTTTAAAAAAGACATCCGAATCAAAATCGGTTCATCCGTTTAAATGTTATGATGCGACACACACAGAGAGACAGACAGACACATTCACACATCCTCTCTCTTTTTCAGCCGGCTTTATAGGAACTAATAGTTTGTGAAAAAAGAAATTGTGATTGTTGTTTTTCCGTATAGGAATGCTACAACCCCATCCCCGCTAATAATGTACTAAGTTAGATCGTTGATATTAATGGGACAATTGTTTCACTTGTGGAAGTCGGTTAAGCTAGATAAAATTCATGCAACGCTCTGTTAGGACTGCTTTTACCGTTTTTCATTTCAAAGGATATGTCAGTTTTCGCTATTGTGGTGTTCAAATTCAGAAATTAAATTCGTAAATTAAGTTGGTGGGCAAATTTATTTGGCAATGGGCTTAACATTCCAGTCTTAGGTTGGCAACGCATCACTTACTCGATGTCATTGATAACATCATGTCGATGATAACATCTCAAGGGTTTCAATAAACAATTTTTATTTATGGGCGAATCCTTGGGCAAAGATAATTTCGGACCGTTTAATAAAGTTTTTTTTTACTTTTTGGTTAGGTAGGTATGCGTTTCATATGGCGCCAACGAGAACTCTTACCAACAGTAAATATTTAGTTAGCAATTTTGTATCTGTGCATAGACTCAGCTCGGTTTAATTTCCGTATGTACTAGTAAAAGGGAGGTTTAAATCATAGCCCATAGTACTTTATTTTAAAATTGTGTTCCTTCAGTCAGCGACATCTAATATAAATAAAATAATCTACCTTGAAAAGATGCGAAGTAAGGATTGTAAATAGTCACCCATTAAAATGTTTTCCAAGATACTCGCTAGATGTCGCTTATCTAAAACAGCGTCTAAAATGACTCTTAGCTTGTTTCGGTTGTTGTTTATTTCACCTTATGCAATAAATTTTAAAGAAATGTATTAAATTATGGGAAATCTCGTTAGCACTTTTAACTCAAACAGTTAGCAGTAATTATATTTAATTTTAGCAGTAACAGTAGCATTCGTCATAAACCCACTTTCGCGCGTAATGACATTCATTATGTTTGTAGCTTTTAAAAATACATTTCTCATAATAATTTACGTTATGGAGCTCCGTTTTTAACGAAATATTTTCTGTTACGTAATAACTAATGTAGTCAAAGCTGATAAATGCCAGCAAAGTGTAAAAATCTAGACGTAGCGTTTGAAATCTGTATTTCTACACAGCTATTATCGTACCTACTTACGAGTTCCTACTTACTATTATTTATTTAGAAGAACGTTTTCTATATATTATAATTTATATGGAGGAGCGACTAAGCACGCGGCACTCCTAATGGCTGTGGTGGTAAAAATCATAATCGTTTTATGCGTGTTGCAGTCCTGTGGCCGGTAGACCTAACACAGGTCTATTATTCAATACTCGATCATAATACGGCAGTGTCGAGTAATGTTATCATGGCGGCAGGAATAGTTGACACCATGGATCCCTGTGCTCTTGTTTCCCTAGACAGGATTTGAACCTGTAACCTTTCGTCTCAAGCCAACGAATGCTCTGACCATTTGAGCTATAAAGGATTCAATACAAATGAAAAATTAAAGGTATAGTATAAACGAAAATGAATATGTAGAATCTACGAATTCGGTACCCAATAATAAGTTGCCGAGAAATTTATCAAAAAGACCTAGTTTGGAGGACCTAAGGATAACACTGTGTCTATGATCTTGCTTTTAGTCTCTTTCTAGACTTCTTGTAGGCAGTTTGAGTTTATGATAATCGTCTTTGGCAAGTATAGTAACTATAATTGAAGCTTCCGTATGAGGTTATTAAAAGTAGGTAAGCATCTTCACTCCCGAATGTATCCTGGAAAGGGTAGGCATAGGTACAAAAAGGGCACTCACGAGTAGCTGAAGGTAAATAGCTGGTGCTATTTGCCGCCTTTCCCCAGACGGATTCTTATCAAATTCCGGGCATGTATGTTTTTATAAAAAAAACACACATTTAGAGAAACCAAACCGGGAATCGAGGGTAAAGAAGAAAAGCATAAACACGAAAAAAGGTAACATTATGAAAATTTGTTTTTAAATTACTCACATAAAATGTGAAAACCTAACAAAATGCTACGGGTTTTTTTTAAATATTTGTGCTCTGAATAAAAAGATAATTACCTACCACTTGAGAAAATATTTAATAACCATATTACGTGAATGTTATCCTTACAACATTTTTTGTATTAAAATGTGAAATGTTACAATTTTCAAAAAATTTTAATAAATTATAATGAGGCAATTTTATTGTGCTAAAGTATGTCTTCAATGATGGCTGTGTACAATTTTTTTAACTTGCCAACGGCGAACTTTCTATTACTTGACATTAACAGTTACAATTCGTAAGGAATAAACCTGCCAAGTGCGAGTCGAACACGCGCACGAAGGGTTCCGTACTATCATCTATCTATTTAAAATTACGTTTGTTGTATTGGATCCCCCTTTAATATTTACTTTACTTTTATTTAATTATTTATTTTGAAAGGTGATATACTAGTAAATATTCTGAGAAAATTTGAAGCGTCTACCTGTTAGCGTTTTAAATATTGAGCAAAAAAATACGATAAAAAGACTTTTATTGTACCCCTTATTATTTTATTACCCTTAATATTTTATTTTTAAAATTGTTAGTATTTGTGATTATAGCGGCAACGGAAATACATAATTTGTGAAAATTTCAGCTTACTATCTATCACGGTTTATGAGATACAGCCTGGAGACAGACAGACAGACAGCGGAGGCTTAGTAATAGGGTACGCTTTTTCTCTTTGGGTACGGAACCCTCAAAAGTATTGTTTCCCATTTTCCCTGCTATTTTCCCCGTTTTTTTATATGATCCGTCCTAACAGTAACTGTCACACAAAAAAGTTAGCAACGTCGGTTCATCCTTGGCGTGATAGGATGAACTCGGAACATGGGTATTTTTTTATAGTTAATACAAAAAAAGTTATCCTGTCATATTCTAACATTATTTATTTTATGACATCCACACACACATACACTACGACACATCCATCCATTTATTAACTCCATTTTCATACAGACCCTATATTTATATCAATAGGCAACTCGTATTTCTTAATGACAGGAAATCTTTGGTTTGTATTTTAATACA
This sequence comes from Calephelis virginiensis, assembly GCA_002245475.1. Taxonomy (NCBI): domain Eukaryota; kingdom Metazoa; phylum Arthropoda; class Insecta; order Lepidoptera; family Riodinidae; genus Calephelis; species Calephelis virginiensis. The sequence goes on from NJDC01002683.1 coordinate 65,729, forward strand.
ATAAAACAAAAGACTACTCATTGTTTACCAGATACAAAAAAAGCAAAAAGTAAGTTAGTATCTTCACGCCCATATTTCCGAAGAGGTAGGCAGAGGCACAACCATGTCCTGGTTGTGCCTCGGCTAGCTGAAGACACTAAGTCCAACAATATGATTATAGCAAAACAAGCCTATCGCCAACCGGGTACATATTCAATCCCGAGCAACGTGTTTTTTTTTATTAGAAAATTGGAAAAACCCAATTTCGCTTTCGAACCCGTGACCTCATGCAGTTAAGTCTGACAACTGAACTGATAGACCACAAAGGCAAATACATTTAAAATAAAACTTAAAAACTAAGTTATACACAATGGCGGCCTGGCCTTCTCGCCAAAAGAACGATCTCTTTCAGGCAACCTTATGTTAAAGAGATGTCATCTAATATGCGCACAAAACATGAAATTGGAATAAAATTATTAGACAATCGAAAAAACGACGGGTTGCACTCCGGGAGTGCCGGCAGAAGTGAAAACTTGAATATTAACGTTGTGCATTTTTAATACTCGTATTTTGGAATGGTTAAGAAAATAGTTTTGGACGAATTGATTTAATTATCAGTATGAAAGTACTATAATTTATGTGGTAGAATACAATATTCATTTATTGCGCTATCGAACACAAACATGACAACATGAACATTCGCGCAAGCGCCCTGCGCCGTCTTATTCGCGCAAATGCCCTGCGCCGTCTTACGAATTTGTGTGTCCTGACGCGAGTTTAGAAGTTTTTACACAATCCAAAAAAGTGCGCAACGCCGCTAAAAAAGTTTTCACTTCAAAAATGAACAATTAAAATTTAACCATATTAGTTTGAACGAAGAGTGTGACGTTTTACCAATATTTTTAAAAATTTTGATATTTGGGGCTTTCCTGATTTCTACAGGGATCGAGCGTTTTCGAAAGAATACTTGAAGAGAAAGATTAACATTTAAGAAATTTAACCTTACTATTGCAAAATTTAAATATCTCTTTTAAATACGTAGTGTAACTGCGTCTAATATCATTCTATTACAAGAAGCCTCTCTGGTCTAGCGGTCCGGCGTCGAACTTGACATCTTGACTCCCGGGTTCGATCCCAAAGTCAGGCAAGAAAAAAAATATATTTTAAATTTTCTAATAAAAATGACGTTGTCGGGGATTGGATATGTGCCCGGTTGGTGCTATTGTGGACTAACAACCGTATTCAAGAAACTTACTTGGCTAAGTAATGATAAAGCGCTATGCGAAGTACGATATTTAGCTACCTATTCGTTTCTTATGTCAAGCCATACTTGTGATCAATAGTTAGAACTGATTAATGAACTAAGTATTTGACGTAAGAAATGCATAGCTGTATGTCGTACTTCGCACAGCATTTTTTCATTACTCAGCTAAGTATACTTCTTGAATACGGGTGTTAGTACCTACGGCAAGTCGTGGATGTCCTGGCTGTGTCTCTGCCTAACCCTTCGGGGACACGGGCGTGAAGTTACCGTTTATTACAAAAAAATAATTTGCAACAAAGAACAGAAGAAAGGCATATAATATACTCGAAACCTATTTGTTACGATATCCGGCAAATCTGTGATCCGATAATAGCGGTTATTAGGTTTTGTAATACATATAACCAACCAGACGCCAGCTCCCGATGTGCTGAATCATCGATAAAATATATTAGGGCACGATTAGACGAGCGACATTATCTGTCTAACTTTTTTAACTCAGAAGTCAGCGCACATGCATACGGTTCTCCGGATGGTTTTTATCAATTTGGATGCTATAATTATTTTAACGATGTAAACTCGTCAATAATGATATTTCATCAATAGTTAACACCAAAAACACGATATCTTGGAAACAATGCGTTGTCTTCTTGAAGAAAGAGGAATTCCTCTTCTTTCAGTAAATTAAACACCGAGGGTGGACTGTAAATTTACTTTTTAATTAGATCACCACATTGGTAAACATCAACGTGTTGGTGGGAGTAACAAATAAGACAGTGGATGTAAATTGATTACTATCCTTTTAAGTTGATAACTCACCGATTACACATTCTTTTTAATGAAATATCCTATGTCATTAAAAAGAATATGTCATCGGCTACTAAGTTATATTATATCGCCGTCTATAGACACCACAAAATTTACTGGTACATCTGGTACAGCACATATACAAATCTAATAGCTATCCTACTTTTTAGCATGGAACATAGCAATGTTAATTAATGACAATATGACGGCAGGGACAAGTAAATCAATGATACAGATTCGGGTAAGCTGCTACATAACATTTTACTACCTAGTATAAAATAAAATAAAATGAATAACCTCCCACAGTTACATACAATGTAGCTAAGATCGATTTTGATTATGTCAGCTTTCAAGCGAAAACTTCGAAATCGGTCCATCTATTCTACAGCCACACAGATATTCACACACTCGCATTTTGACGAGTCAAACTTATAACACCCTTTTTTTTCCGAGGGCTAAAATTGTATCTTTATATGAGAAAATATGTTCAAACCATAAATTCCATTTCTACTTAAATACTCTTTGAAACAATATTCGTAAATGAAATGAAAAAAGTAGTTCGTCTGAGCCGTACATTTGTGTAACTATAGCGAGTAACAAAACGTTAAGTGTTTTACACTTTTACTCTCACTTTAATATTACCATATGACATAGAGCTGTCAATTCAAATCATAAGCAGGGCTAGGATGCACATCACAACTTTATGTCTTCAGATAGAATACATTGGTGGCGATTTTGTTGCGCATCAATTAATAACTAATTTTAAGTTATCGCTATCTTCTTTCCACGAAAGTAATAGAAAGAGACAAAACTTTAAGTGCTGTCAGATTAGATCGTACACGAAATTTCTACAGATGTTTAATCTATCTCTTGGAAAACATTGATTAAAACATAACGATTTGACATTTCCGGACTAGTCGTACATGTCTAAAACGTTCCGTCTCTTTTGTTTTAGTTTCATTTGAAGAAGATATCATGGATATAAAATAAGTTTAGTTTGTGCCTAGCAGAATCACCACCAACGTCGGTATTTTGTCATAGTACAAAACCTAAGTTTCTATATCTTTCACATCTAAACAACATGGTCACGTAAATTTAGGTCCGGCGTTATAGTTTGTGGTGGTAGTTTACGGTAGTTAGGGATAAATTAATTTACATTCTAAAAATTGTGTGTATTAATAAATAATCATGTAATCTCAAAAGAAACAAAAAACAGTGTGTAAATAGTAAATCGTGAATAAATAATTTAAAGCCTATTAACATATTTGAACACCACAAGTTGGTAGAGTATGTAGGAACGCTTAAATAATTTTGTAACATCTTTGTAACACTCATATTCCGAAAAAATAAATATTTTTCTTTCTTTTCTTTTCTTTCTATACACACCCCCAAGTCTCGGACCTTCGATATGCGTTGTATTGGAGTAGTCTCCATTTCATATCCCCACAGCACTGGGATTCGTGTGTAAGTGAACATCATCACCGTACATTTAGAAAAACAGTATCATCACGCCTATATCCCCGAAGTAGTAGATAGAGGCACAACCAGGGCACCCACGACTAGCCGAAGACACTAAGTCCCACGGTGGGATAGGTGGCTAGCCTATCGCCAAACCGGGCACACATACAATCCCGAGCAACGTATTTTTTATTAGAAAATTGAAAAGTCCATATTTCCTTTTCGTCACCTGACCACTAATTAGAGACATTGAATTGAAGCTTGTTGTCGCGATTCCAATTCACATGTACATCAATATGTTCTATATACAAATATCTGCCCCGTCGGGATTTGAACTCGTGCGGTTGATTGGAACTAGACGCGGACGCTAGCCCCTCGACAAACGAGGCAAGGCGGAGGTAAACGACATAAATGAAACACTATGAAAAAGTTTTTATCTCTAGTTGAAGTGAAAGCTTCTTTAACGGCTTTGCGCACTTTTGGAATGGGCAAAAACTTCTAAACTCCCGTCAGGACACGTGATCTGATCGAAAATTCGTAAGACGGCGCAGGTCGCTTGCGCGAATGTTCGTGTTGTCATGTTTGTGTACGATAGCGCAGTAAATGAATATTGTATTAAACCACATAAATGATAATACTTTCATACTGATAATTAAAGCAATTCGTGCAAAATTATTCTCTAACCATTCCAAAATATCAAAAATGCACAATGTTAATATTCAAGTTTTCACTTCTGCCAGCACTCCCGGAGTGCAACACGTCGTTTTTTCTTTCTATAGGTACCGTGAAAAAATTTCTGTTTACATTTATGTCAGATGCTATGGACATAAAACCATTACAATTTAAGAGATAACGGGTCTCTACTGGCGTATCCTAGGTCTGCACGTGTGACTCTTAATCGGCTACTGGAGGTCTATATCTTCGTATATTTCATATATAGCGTATGTAATATCTTGTGTGGTTTGTGTGATAATGCCTTTTCTTCATAGTTTCTCAATAAACTGTAGCTGCAACTTCACCCACGTTTTATTGATTTATTACGTTATCACTTCAATCGCGTTCATATTACTTGACCAAATTTGATTAAATTCGGTCAAGTAGTATTTGAATTAGCTGATAACTTCAAACATTTATAGCTTTGGTACTACACTTTAAATATTAAATAGCATCAAAATAGTTCGTGCACTCAACAAATAAACAAAAACTAAAAAAAAGTTTAAGATTTAAAAGTACTCTATTACAACTATTTACAATTTACTATTACAATTATTTTTTTGAATTTTCCATTCTAAACTACAAAATATGTTGATCGAGACTACTAACTACTCCTACACAAAATTTAGTAAAATCCTGTTCAGTCGCTTTTACATGAAAAGTGACTAGACTGAAAAAAAAAAACTATCTTTGTCTTTAAAATCCGTATTCTGTATCCTATAAACAATAAGCAGTAATCATTATTTTAAAAAAAATATTTCATGTACATATTTAGTTTTATTAGTATTTCATTATCTTCTATCTCGGTCCCTCATCGTGTCCATAATATGTTTGTTTCCAAGCAGAACGGTCATAAACTGCTACATAGCTCGATGCTAACTACTGCCCATCATCTGCTACTAGTAGTATTTTTTCATTATTCGTTTAGTACAGAGGTTCCCAAACTTATTTCATGTAACGCCCACTTTGAAAATCAGTTGTTTTGTAGCGCCCCCCCCCCTCGTTTTTTTCTTGTCAATAACCTCAATAACATATTTGTTGCGCCTAGTTTAAAAAAAAACATTTTTTCAAGATTTATACCGCCCCCCTCTAGGCTTCCAGCGCCCACAAGGGGGCGTTATCGCCCACTTTGGGAAAGGCTGGTTTAGTATAACGCCTGTATAAAGAAAATTAAATAAAAAAAAGAAGCAGAAAAAAAATTATACCTCGGATGCACTTCCACTTGCAACACTTCATCCCCGACATTTAGATTCTCCGGTATCCTAACGAACCTCAGGTATTCTCCGACAGGGTAAAAGTTGCAACCTGCAAAAAATATTTACGATGAAATAAAGTTTTTTCTTAGAACAAAGGTAGTTAGCAAGTATGTCATACAAACGGGAATGTTTTTATTTGCTTGTTCTGTTTTTTAGCTTCCTTGCTTGAAATAAATTAAATATATCCCGTCTTTCCACGTGTTGGTCCAGTCTGCTAAGTAGAATAATCTGTTTCTCTGCCAGGAAGCTCGTAAGAAGCAAGCATAGGTTAAGTAGGTCATTGCCAAAAAGACTATTGCCGGATCCATCGCCTTACCTATTCCTGCCGCCAAAATGACTGTCGTGTTCTGGTCCTGGGGCTAGAGAAACTGGTAGACTAACACAATAGGCCTAAAATTACGACTACTGGTCGGCAACGCTTCTTGAACTTTTATTGTGTCTTTAAGCCTTGGTTGTCTCTAATCATAAGGAGACTTATGTACTTTTTCGATGATCGCTCACATATAAAAAAATCTACAAACTCAACTGGTTTTTATTACATTTAGCAACTAAACTACTATATTATTAGAAAAATAATAATATGGTTTTATTAAAAAATAAATATATAGAGTAAAATAAAATAGTATCTTTACAAACATTGTAAGATAATATCGAAGTGACAAATTTAATAAGTACGGAAAGTTTCGTTTCATGCAGTTTACACTCCAAATATCGTCTTTATGTTTGAAAACAAATTAAAAAAGCACTTTTTCCTCGCTCTGAATCAAGTTATATGAATTATTTATTATGTCAATATTTGAATTGTAAGATAAATATTTATCAGAATACTTTTTTGAATTCAGATCACATTGATTAAATCGCATTAGCTTAGGCAAAATTATAAAGATTATTATAATATGATATAATATGATATTATCAATTTCACTGTTATTTGTATAATTGTTACACGATTACTCGGTCTATGACGAATAGATTTGTCAAAAACATTATGTAGCATTCGTATCATATAAAAAAATCATTAAGGTTTGGTTCTCCTAACCTAAATACTTTTTACATGGAATAAGACAGAACTTGGTGCTTACTTCTCTTAAGTTTTTTTTTAGAGTAAGATGTAAGATGTCAGTCAGATGGTGCCAAATAAATTTGGTCACATTGTTTTTGTGGCTATACTTGATAATGTAAACATTTTTACATCTTGTCCTTGTCAGATCTAAGTAAAATACATAACCACCTCGAAGTACCTGCACCTATATATTTTTTTATAACAGTGGAAGGCAAACAAGCAGCCGGATTTCCTGATGGTAAAAAATTCACGCCGCCTAGAGACACCAAAGGTGGTAATGATGAGCTGCCAACCTGAGGCTGGGATGTTAGGCCTTGAGCAAAAGTAAGTTTATGGCTACCTACCTACCCTGCAACACGTTATGACGTTATGGCGGCAGGAATAGGTAAGGCGGTGGTATCAATCCGGGTGAGTCGCTGCGAAACTCTTCCGCCTAGTAAGATGTAACGATGTTAGTGACGGTAAGCCTATGCTCGCCTTTTACGAGCTACCTGGCAGGAAGGCAGATGATCTATTCTGCGAAGGAGCCCGGACCAACACGAGGAATACATAATAACTCTATATGAAAAAACCCTTTCGAAAAACGAATTATTAAATTGCAATGCGGTAACGATATTCGAGTCGCTTTTTTGTAGCTTTACTGGGCTTTAATAATTTAAAAGAATAGTTTTAGAACCGTTGACGTAACACAATCATGTAATGTGCTTAGATCGAAACTAAATTACGTTGAACACAATCAGGCTAAAATACATTTACTTTTTATTTACATAAATAGGTTAAGATACTTTGAGTTTAAGATGACATTACAGTCTCTATTTAACTGGAATACATTTTATATTTGCGACATATCTGCTAATCACTAATCTATATATTAATAAGTGATGCCAAAACTTTGGACCCCTTTTTATGAAAATGGCGTGAACGCAGGAGCATAAAATTTGGCACACTTATAGTTTATTTGTAAGAGAAGTGCAAAACGCTAACATTGTTCAATAATAATGCTTATAAAGTATATTAAATATTGAAGTTTGTAAAATTACAAATTAGGACACCACAGCCACGAAACAGCGTCATTTCCCTTACATCTATAGTATCTATAGGCCATAGTTTCTCGAGCGTTTTCTTATTACTAGTGGTCGCCCGTTGGTTGAAATTCGACCATGATAAATTTTATCATCTTGTTGATAAGAACGCCGTCTTCATTTCTCAAGATCAACTACTTTGTTTGCAAACTTTTTAGTGCGCCATCTGTTATCTTTTATCGTTATGATCAATATATTTATTTGTGTGTCTAATGCATGGTAGTGTGGGTAATGTTTTATTTATTGATTTAATCTACTTTACAAGCATTATTATTGAAAAATATTAGCGTTTGCACTTCTTCTACACATAAACTACAAGTGTGCCACATTTTATGCTCCTGCGTCCGCGCAATTTTCGTAAAAAGGGGTCCTAAGTTTTGGCATCACGTATTAATATTAGAAAAGCCACACGCTCGTTCGGTGTCGTGTGTTATTAAAATACTAATTAAGCAACTTTTACAATTCATTTTTGTGTCATTAAATGTCAAAGTTATTACAAAATTTGCATTTCTCTAAATCTTGAAATGTTAAGAAACAATATTTAATTATAGCAGCAACAGACCTAAGTTCTACGAGGCCTCTATAAAGGTTTCATGGTCATATATGTTTCTATTGTGTTGCCAGTATTGGGAAAATCATGTCGATTACTGTAACGTGTGGGAAATTACTGTATTTAAATACGTTTG
>NJDC01002687.1:7796-30900 GCA_002245475.1 Calephelis virginiensis
TACTGATCGTGTTGGAGTAAGCGAGACAGGAGTTAAGTTGTTTGAACCAAAAGCCATTTCATCATCGATTTTTTATTTGATTCTGAGATTTCGTTTGCAAGCCCCCTTATCGCTCTAACAACCTCCATAAAACTATTTAAATTGCATTAATAAACGCAATACTTGATAAAATTTTTACGGCCTGTTTTGTTTCCGATTAGATAACAGTGTTGTGGCAATAGGTTCAATAGTTTAATGAAATTAATCCTTTTAAACATTAATTAGTACTAGTAGTCGTCCACTGGTCGAAATTCTACCCTAATAAATATTTATATCTTGTTGATAAGAACGCCATCTTCATTTCTCAAGACCAACTACTTTGTTTCATGAATAGCTAGTGCGCCATCTCTGATCTCTTATCGTTATCATCAATATATTTGTTTGTATGTCTCAAATGAATGGTAGTGTGGGTAATGTTTTATTTATTGATATAAGTATCTTCACGCCCATATCCCCGAAGAATAGGCAGAGGTACAACCAAGGCACCCACGACTAGCCGAAGACACTAAGTCCCACAATGTGATAGGTGGCAAGCCTATCGCCAACCTGACACATATCCTATCCAGAGCAACATTTTTATTAGAAAATTGGAAAAATCCAATTTTCTTTTTGTTAGCCGACCCGGGATTCGAAACCGGGACCTCATGCAGTCAAGTCCAACACCCGGACCACTAGACCACAGAGGCGATAACACTAACATGGACCATGCAAGCGGTACCTACCGATGGAGCACAATACTATAGGGAATTATGAACATTTAATTAATCATAAACAAGAAATTGTTTTGTTAGGTATTTAAATTATTTTAAACTCAATGTTCACAATCAACTAGTACTAAGTTTAACAGTAACTACCTAAAATGACATAATATCCGATTTCAATTTGTATAAAATCGATATTTAAATGTAACCCTACTGACCAGAAACGCAACCATACATTAAAAAGATTTAGGAAAAGCTTAACATCCTTGTATTATATATTATTTAAAAACAAATAATTAAATGTATAATCCTATTAATATTATAAATGCGAAAGTTTGTAAGTATGGATGTATGGATGTTTGTTACTCTTTCACGCTCGAATGGCTGAACGGATTTGTCTGAAATTTGGAAGACAGATAGATTGTGACCTGGATTAACATATAGGCTATTTTTAATCCCGATCGCACACCGGGTTTCTGTGAAAACGCGGGCGAAGCCGCAGGTAGCAGCTAGTAAAGTATAATATAAAAATTTGAAAAGTGAATGCACATATCATTATAGCTCTCAGAGGCTATTTTTTTGCCCATTGGTTTATGGCCACTCGCATCGTCTCCGTAAATTAATACAATACAATACAATAACTCTTTATTGTGCACCAAATACAGAGAAATTACAAATACATCAAAATAGCTTCAACTATAAGATATACAAAGGGGGCCAAATCGCCGAGTCAGCAGTCTTTTCCAGTCAACAACAAGATTTAGCGAGATACTGTACAATGGTACTCTAACAAATATAAAAATGCATCTAACACTAGACGTCATAAATCATCCTAAAAGCAAATATTATAAGTAATATAATAACCTAAAATTATTTGTACTAAGAGAACTACTTCGTTGCCCTACCAGGGGATCGAACCTTAAAAAGTCAAGTTCGAACCTCAGGGTTCAGCGGTCAGCCGCTAGACAACAAAGGCGTCTTCCAACCAAGTATTCCCTTAAAATCATAAATTAACGATGGAATACATCACTAACGTTCCTTTCAAAGACGTTAATATCGACAGGGATATAAGTCATATTTTTTTTATGATATTGGAAGGCAAACAAGCAGACGCATTTCCTGATGGTAAGAAATTGACGCCGCCTAGAGACTCTAAAGTTGGTAATGGTGCGTTCCCAACCTGAGGCTGGGATATTAGGCTTCGAGCAAAAGTAAGTTTACCGACTACCTTATCCTTCGAACTGGAACATACCAACAGTAAGCGCTGATGTACCGGCAGCAGGAATAGATAAGGCGATGGTACTAATCTGGGCGAGCCGCTGCAAAACTCTATTACCTAGTCAGATGCACGGTTCTAGTGACGGTACTCTATGCTCGCCTTTCACGAGCTGCCTGGCACAGAAAGGCAAATGTTGATTGGCAGATACGCACTGATATGGCTATTGTATGGTTTTCTTCAGTATACTCTGCAATCACTATGAACTGATAAAGATCAAAGGCAAGCTTTACGTCAAAGCTGTAAGACTAATTAGGCTGTATTGTTTCAATTAGACGGTCAAGTATTTAAGCAAAATCTTCAATCCAATGAAATTGACATCAATGGACGGTGTAAAGAGACAGTATAACACTAAAATTGAAAATGTTCAATAAGAAAGACTGGCAGACTAACAGACAGACAGACACGCACACATAAACACACATAAACACACACACGCACGCACGCACGCACGCACGTACGCAGGCACGCATAACACCCATTTTTTTTTCAGAAAATCCTATATTGTGAAGATAGCCCACACACTACCTCAAAACGAGAGAGGCAAAGGCCGCTCACTTGCTACGTGGCGGTCCATAACAACAAAATATATTAAACAAGCCCCCTTAAATGAAGGACCAACCCAGTATCAACCTGACGCACGGAAACGAGGAAGGCCGATCGCAAATGATGGGAAGATTCAAAAGTAGAATAGCTTGCGGATATAATGTTAACAGGAAGCTGAAGATCCCATTTTCAGGTTGATAATACAACACTCATTCTGGCGAACTTCGTATCACTCACTTGTCGTTTTCTCATTAACACAATTATTCCGTTTTTTTTCTTTATAATAACTTTCTCCTGTTAATAAATAACACAATAAAAAAAGAATTTAGCAAAATTGGTCCATCCATTTAGGCGTGATGTGATGACCATGCAAAAAAGGGATTGTTCTTGCAATAAGTAAAAAATAAAAGTATCTTCACGCCCATATCATTGAAACGATAGGCAGAGGCACAACCAGGGCACCCACGACTTGCCGAAGACCTTAGTCCCACAATGTGATAGGTGGCAAGTCTATCGCCAACCGGGCATAGGTCCAATCCCGAGCAAATTTTTTTTATTAGAAAATAGGAAAACCCAACTTTCCTTTTTATTGCCCGACCCGGGATTCGAACCCAGGACCTCATGCAGTCAAGTCCAACACTATGAAAATAAGTAAATATGTAAAGTTATACAAATGGAAGTGTATCTAGAAAAGTAATATTTTCCAACAAACCTAACTACTATTTAAATTATGCGCTTCGGCTTTTCACATTTTACACTTTATACTTTTATTTTTACTCTAAATTTAAGCGAAATAATTATCTAATAACAACTCTATATACAGATATCTATAAAATACATTCGGATTTCCGAAGCTTGACGATAGTAGCCGAAGCGCATAATTTAAATAGTACGACTATACATAAAAAGCAGACACATTTATTTCTAAAATATAAAAAAATCATAACTCGTTATAAAACATTGTCGAAATAATAAGTTATATTTCTGAGTGCGATTTCAAACTGCAATGTTTCGAAGCAGAGGGTTAGTCTGCACGCGACCCCTCTGGGCGGAATCCCTAACAGCCTCCCAGCCACCCCTTCTACCCCTTCGAAATGAGAGCCTGTACTGAATTTGTTGCTAAGAATCCCCTTCGCAACATAAGGGCGCTAAAACTCTGACATTTAGTAATATTTGTGTAGTATAGTGCCACCAACTAATATGGTCACTGGCAAAAATCGGAACTATTTGTCGATATCGATAACCGATATGTCGTAAAACATTCCGATGTTAGTTTCTTACAGATTAAACCGAAAACGAAATTCTCACAACTAAGTTGTTGTTGTTTCGTTATTATTATCATCGCTGTTTTAAACGGACTTCGAAAAAGGAGGACGTTATATTATGTTCGAATCCTATACTTTTTATATGTATGGATTTCGCCGTCATTTTATAACCGATTTCAAAATTTTTTTTTATGTGAAAGAGCATACTTTCAATGTTGTCTCACATACAGCTACAAAGTCTGGACGTGATTATGCAATCCCAGGGAATTCGAGGAAAATACTTAATTTTCATGTACCTTAACGACTTAATGAAATCGAAATCGGTTTCTTGCAGGTTTATCGCACCAAAATTATTTTAGTGAAACTATCAATTTCTGATTGAGAATTACTTACACGACTTGCAGCGCCACTAGTGACGCTGTTAACTGATCAGTTAAAATGGTCGCACTGTAATTTAGCTAACATCCCCACATAACATAAAGGTGGGTAAAATATATACTTACATAGAAACATCATGGCTATCATGTTGGTCTAGGGGTGAGCGTAAACATGCAGTCCAATTGGCTATATTTTTTTGTTTCTATGTGTTATGCAATTACTCGATCATTAGTCAACCGACTTTGATGGGGATTTTTTAATAAGATAGAAAATTACTCCGATTTGGTCCCACATAGATTAGATCTATTTACATACTAATTTTGTAGTTAGTAATGCAAAAATTTTTGGCATATATTGACGTCCTCACTTCTTCTCCTCAATGATAAAAAAAAATCTGCATAGCGTCTTCACGCCCATATCCCCGAAGCGGTAGGCAGAGGCACAACCGGGGCACCCACGACTAGCCGAAGACACTAAGTCCCACTATGTGATAGGTGGCAAACCTGTCGCCAACCGGGCACATTTCCAATCCAGAGCAAAATTTTTTTTTGAGAAAATTGGAAAACCACAATTTTCTTTTTGTTGCCCGACCCGGGATTCGAACCCGGAGCCCCTTACAGTCAAGTCCAACAACTGAACCGCTAGACCACAGACACATTTTTAAATGTAACTCCCAAACTACTAGAAGGATATTGTTAAAATACATGTAAAACCATCTGTCGTCTCTGATCCGCGGGTCGGGCAACAAAAAAATTAAGAAATGCATATTTTTAATTTCCTAATTAAAATAACGTTGCTCGGGATGGGGATTTGTGCCCGGTTGGCCACCTATAACATTGTGGGACTCAGTGTCTTCGGCTAGTCGTGCATGCACTGGTTGTGGCTCGGCCTATCACTTCGGGGATATGGGCGTGATGATACTTAATTATGTAAAACCATTTCTGAATCATTTCCAATCTTTCTAAAAAACAACCAACTACAACAGGGATCGTTTGTGAATAAAAAATAGGTAAAATTTAAGAAAACAAACACGCGATAAATTCAAAATTGCAAATTTAGCATTTCAGCGGCCATTTTGGATTACTTTTAGTGCTATGAAAAGCAATATTATGTATTTACCTCACCTATAAACAGAGTATCGCTTGCATTAAAAATATATTTCACTCTTCCAAGAACGAATTATTGTAAAAGATTAAAAGTAAACTATATTCCTAGGATTCCTAGGGGCCAATACTTTTCACTGCTCGAAATATTTACGAGTAATCTCTCGTCAAAGTTTTTGTACCATTCCTCTAGCTGTACACAGCGAAATGACTTTTTATTATAATATTGGAAGGCAAACAAGCAGTTGGATTTTCTGATGGTAAGAAATTAATGACGAAGGTGGTAGCAACGCACCATGCTAACCTGAAGCCGAGATTGGAGGCCTCGAGCCAAAGTAAGTTTATCGGCTACCTCACCCTTCGAACCGGAACACGTCAACGGCAAAAGCTGACGTTATGGCAGCAGAAATAGATAAGGCGGTGGTAAGTCACTGCGAAACTCAACCACCTAGTCAGACGTCACGGTGCTAGTGACGGTAAGCCTATGCTCGCCTTTTACGAGCTGCTTGGCAAGAAGGCAGTTTGTCTATTCTGCAAAGAGCCCGGACCAACACAGGGAGCACTTTGAATGAATTAGAATAAGAATAAAACAATTTAAGTAAAATCCTATTATTAATATTATAAATGCGAAAGTTTGTATGTATGGATGTATGGATGTTTGTTACTCTTTCACGACCGAATGGCTGAACAGATTTGTCTGAAATTTGGAAGACAGATAGATTGTGACCTGGATTAACATATAGGCTATTTTTAATCCCAGCTAGTAAAGAAATAATATTAGAATAACATTTTGTTTTGCCAGATTTTGACTTTTAGGGGTTAGTTATGGGAACACCTCTCGCCTCGTTGGTCGAGTGGCCAATACGATCTCGTCGTACGAGTCGTATGCGCCTAACTACAGCATACAACCGCGAAGCTCGGGTTCGATTCCCGACGGGGGCAGGCATTTGTGTGACGAACGTATAGATTCTGGTATCTATTTAAGTATTTCTATGTATTGGTATCGTTGACTATTATTCTTATTCTTATTATATAATTTGCTTACGGTTGGGGTTAGATTCAATTTGTGTAACTTTGCCAGGGACATTTATTTATTATTATTTATTTATTTAGTGATGGGAACAAAAGATTTTTATTATTAAAGATATTATTATTATTGTATGTTGTATATACATGGATAGATTTAGTTTTGTTACTTTTTTTATGAACAGATTTTGTAAAAAAAACATGATTTATCTATTCGTTTGTGTCTAAGTCTAAGCGTTGTTTGGTAGAGTTGCCTACCCATAATATGATTATCCGCTTAATTTGGCGCTTCGTATCGTTTGTTATTAGCGGCTACAAACATTTATGAATTAAAGTATTTTTTCCCATTTTCCCGGTTTATCTTTTCGTGAGCATTTTTTCCTTGTAATTACACAACAGAAGAAGAATTAGAAAAATTGGTAAACCAATTCAGGGTTGACGCGATGGGTTTGTTGTTGTTGGAAGGGTTGTTGAACGAAAAAGAAAATTTTATTTTACTTAAAGTAAAGTATCTCCACGCCCAAATCCACGAAAAGGTAGGCAGATAACCAGGGCACCCACGACTAGCCAAAGACACTAAGTCCCACAATGTGATAGGTGGCAAGCCTATCGCCAACCGGGTACAAATCCAATCCCGTGCAACATTTTTTTTTAGGAAATTGGAAAAACTACATTTTCTTTTAGTTGCTCGACCCGGGAATTGAACCCAGGACCCCATGAGTCAAGTCCAACACCTTGAAGGATTAAAGATTAATGTTTAACTATATTATACGGACGGATAAAGCTTTAAGGGTTTTATTTATTGCCACTACTAGATTCTAAATTGTACGTTTTGATTTTTACTGTTTCATTCTAATATTTTCATTTCATAACATACGTATAGTGAGTGAATTCGCTGTAAATCCTATTAATATTATAAATGCGAAAGTTTGTAAGTATGGATGTATGGATGTTTGTTACTCTTTCACGCTCGAATGGCTGAACGGATTTGTCTGAAATTTGGAAGACAGATAGATTGTGACCTGGATTAACATATAGGCTATTTTTAATCCCGATCGCACACCGGGTTTCTGTGAAAACGCGGGCGAAGCCGCAGGTAGCAGCTAGTGAATTATATTGTTCGCTTACTAGCTGAATATCATATTCTGATGCAAGTGAGCTCTTTGGAAACAATAGTTTGTGTTTATTGTGATTGGAATATGGAATACTAGTTAACTATCTCCTGGAATTTGGAAAGCTTGGTAACTCTAAGCTAATAACTGGTCGACAAAGTTGCGACTCGGTTACAGTCTGGCTCAAACCAAAGTTTAGCTGACGAGGACCTATTTATTCAAAGTCTGGTGAACGGACTCGAAGGTGATTATATTTCACTTGTGTTTTGGATATTATAGCCTCTCCCCTCCCTTTATGTAAATATAGTTTTGGTAGATTCAAGAGAAAAGACGCAGTATCGTAATTACTGACTTTCGTATCCCCGTAGGGATAGCCTGAGATACAACGAAGACACTCGCGATTGGCTAAAAGTATACTTTCCAAATAACACTTGTACTTTTCCACAACATATTATACGCAGTAACAATTATGTGTATTGTGGAATAGTGCAAGGTTTATTAGGATAGTATGTATACATTGAAATTCTTTATTTAAAACAACGATTGTTTTATTTTTTAGAATCTAACAATGTAATAAATTTCTATTTTATTATATGTATAGACTTTTGAGATGATTGTGATTATATTACAAAATTAATGAGGGAGTAATTAATAACGATAACATGATTAAAATTGGTTTGTTTTATTCGTAGGATTTACTGCACACAGAATAAACTTATCCACTGGATTTAAGAAAAGACTAGGAACATTTGTAGGAAACCAACATAACATTTCATATTATGTTATAAGCAAGTCGCACACCACTATTCAGTATCATTTTAGTGATGATAACTGGGTAAAGTGTACATCAAATAGCTGTCAAATGACGTGTTTTGTATTTGCTATCTCCTGTGACCAACAGAAATACAATAGATCCAGATCCATCGCAGGGAGAATTTTTTGCATTGATTTAGGTAAAATGTAAGTAGATACCTACTACCTGTTATTATAATAAGCAAGAAACAAAATGATTATGGTTATCATCAGTATATAAAAAAATTAGCATTGAATTACATTATCGCATTAAGACGTTAAATAAATGTAAAAATAACAATATTTAAAAATACGTAAAAATATTAACGGAATTTCACCAAGTGCCGACGATGAAAAGTATAAAAAATATGAATAAAAATTTAATACAGTTACGCGATTTTCGTAATTTCGCACATTGAAATAATAAATAAAATTGTAATAAATCTAACAAAATAAAAATTTAGAATCACTTGCATATTCCTATTTTCATCTAAGTTAGAGTTAAACTTAGGGGCAAATCATTAAATATTTGAAAATGGGTTAACCATTATTAAATTTACTCCCACTTTAAAGAAATACATTACTTGTATCATTTAACCCTAAAAAAATTACTGACTGTGCATAAGTGTTTAAAAATCACAAGAGGCAACCCTATTCCCTAAACAGGTCCACTCATTCATATATTCATTCATACGAGTGATGTACCGTGACTAATTATCGATGAAGTTAACACGATACACCGTATCGGCAATTAGACTGTTAAGGGACAACAGCAGCATCGTAATTAACGAGCCAATAAGTGTTTTGCAATTACCCACGCAGATTTGTAACTTGGTTCTAATTATTATTCAACGATTTTAATATTGTGAAAACATCACATTTTGCACATGTGAATAGTCATAATTTTGTTTTTTATTGCGTTATCGTTCCGCTTTATGGAATAAGACCTCGAACAAACATGGCACTTCAGATTGTAAGAGACCCTATATTTGTCTCATACTAAAGTACCGTGCATGAAAGAGATAAGTATATTGTCAATTGTCAAAAGTTGCTGCAGGGCCCTTTACGCTGATCTGTTACCTATAGATGCTAAAGGTTCGTCGCTGTCTAGTGCCAGGACTTTGATTCTAGTGTAAATTTATATCCTATTCTAAAATAAAATTTTTATAAAAAAAACCTTAGAAAAAAATGATGAGAAATAGTCATTAAATTTTAATATAGGGGTCATTCAGAATTGGTACTCAACATATTGTATTTGAGATTATAAATGCTGAATGAGTATTGAAATTGAACATTATTGTCATAAGCTCACTAAAAAGGAAATATTGGGAATATTGTTAAAGGAAAAAGCAATTCACATCTTGTAGTTGCCATTATTAACATCGACATTATACGAATATTTTGGCAATTACAGAAAACCTTTTTATTGTTATAGGGTTGTTACGGTTGTGTTATAGTTTTCAAGTAAATAACTCCAACACACAGTAAATAACAATCCCAATACTTTCTAAACTTTCCCTTAATTGAACTCATAAACTTCATGCAGTAAAAAAAATCTATTTTTGGTTGAGGTATTACTGTTATTTTACCAAAATTAATCAAAACCACTCTACCGTTAAGTACATCTCATAACACTAATATCTATTATGAATGACACTAATATCTATTTTACAATAATATCTCATAACACTTATATTTATTATGAACTTTATTATGCACCAGAAATTCACAAAAATTAAATACTGTTCCTCTTAGGGCCACTAGCACTTACCTGGGTTAAGTATTTAACACTGAGTTGGCGCTTAACTAGTTACAACAGTTTAACTCAATATTGAATGTACCTAACCCGGGAATGTACATGTGGTCCTTACAATAAAATATTTAACTTAAGGTACACAAAGGCAGTCTTATCGCTTCTGATGGATCTCTGCCAGTCAACCCAAAGGACTTTTGTTAAAATAGATGAATTCCTCCTCAGGATAGAACAAATATATCTAAACTTATACTTAAGAAACGTAGTAATACAATGCATATGTATTATATGTAATTAAAGCGTAGTAAAACTGCAATGAAAAACCGACTTAGGTTTCATAATTAAGTCATCTGGGTGCAAAAAAACAAAACATTTTCCTTTGGATTCTATTATCAGATTATATTTGCTTGGAATTTAAACACGTGTAATATTTTTTTAATTAATTCCTAAAAGATCCGATAGTTTGTGCCTTTTGTTGCTGTCACGTATGGTAATCATTATACCTAATTATAGATCGGAACCCGCGATTGAAGTTTGTTAAAAAAATCTATTATTTTAAAGAATATTAGATTGCCATTAACATCGAAAGTAAACATATTTGCATAGTATCAACCGTTTATTAACATTTTTACATATTAAGTAGGTTTTTTAAGATACAAATACTTTGTATGAAAAGGTTATGTTAATCTGTATGTTCAAGTTTTCGAGTGTTTTAATTTCACTCTCAGTTTACCCTCTACTAAACACAAAAGTATACCTTCAGTAATATATTATTACGCAATCTAACCGGTTGAATATTTTAAATATTTAATGTGAGAAAATCGAAACCGGTTTTCGCTTAGAAATCCAACTGCTTATCTATGATATAATTTAGTACAATTTACCTTGAGCATTTTTAAATTGAGCACGATACAACGTTTTCTAATTTACGACTTTTTAGCCATTAAGTTTACGCTTTCTATTGGGTGAATGAAATGTCAATAATATTACTAAATGTGGAATCATTTTGATCTATTAACAGATTTTTATGAAAGACGGTTATTCTAAATTGACAATAGTAGAAAAGAGACATATGTGGGCTATAAAATAAATAAAATATAAAATACATAAAACTATTCATGTAAATTTAAATAATCAGAACTTCCCCGATTTAAGGATAAGAAATGGGTGTAGGTAATTACGTACGTGTGTGAGAAGTTATACTCGATTATGGCATTATTAAAAAGGGGGGCCTGAGGCTACTACGGAAGTTAGTGACGAGAGGGGATCCGATCTATTTCCCGGCCATCTGATAGCGGTAATAAGGCATTATTAAAAAAATATATATATTGTTACGAAAAATATAAAAATCGCACTTGTATTGAAACATGCGTGCCAATGAAAATACATATTTCTAAAGCAGGCAACTTCATGGTGTTACTTTTTTGTTACGAATCGCAAAGCGCATCTTGAAACTTAATCCTCAATATTTTTAAAAAAGCCTAAAGAAATATAAATTCAATAATTAAAGAGACAATCTAAGATCTCTTACCTGAGATTAATGTGAAAAAAAAGTATATATGGTTGTAAAATAATGACAATTTGCAGTTAACTGCAGTACAGATGAAATTTAGAAGAATTCAGAGACGCAATCACGTATATACCATATAAATTACAAAGTAATGTTACGACTTGAAGCTAGTTGGAGTACTATCTTAGGATCGTAACTTCCTGCTGACTCTTTCTTATGTACTAGCCTCTCTCTCATTTTCACTTAGTAATTGACTTCACAAGACTCTCTGAATGAGAGGCCGGTATATTAGAGTGTGTCAGCAACATTTGAAAATAACATCAGTTCTTTGTTAAAAGTGTAACCTCCAGTAGAAGTCTATAACTTCATGGTTACAACATTGACGTGACATGAACGCTTATAAAATATTCTACAAATTTTTGGCGCTATCGTGAAAGAAGATGATCGAGGTTTTTTTAATGTATTAATACGGAAGACGTGGCAGCATGGCCTAAAGATCTTAGCCGGCTCCAGAAATGCCAAATTAAATTAAAAAAGAACAATACTGCCAACTTATATGTTCAGTAAACAGCGGCGCTAGTGTGACGTTTAGTGTATCCGACTGAAAAATTTTACCTGGAAATAGCGATATTTTCCGCTGTGGGTTAAGTGATTATTGGAATTTCCACCAATACAATTTTTCTTATTTTTTAAAATTATCCCTATTCTCTAGATAAAACTCTCAATCAGGAAAACTAAACGTCCCATCAGTGACGAAATTTAGTGAGCAGATAAGTTGTGAAGATAAGTGCTATAGGTATATATTTAAAAAATCCTCTCACAACAAAGCTGCTAATATTTATGTTGAAGCGCTAGTACTTTTTATTATTGATGAATAATGATTCAATTAACAGATAGATGTGATAGTAATTTTAATAATTGTCCCCTAAGTAGCCAAAAACTGAACAAAGTAGATTTAAAACAGAAGATGCCTGCCATTAAGTATTTTCATGACCAACCGATAGTAAAATAGTATATAAAATAATTTAAGCTTAATGGAACTGCACAAAACCGACTCCAATCATTTCATTACCACGTCACGATTTGATCATTATTTTTGTAAATTGTTTGATTTCTAAAGATAGTTCTGAGATAGCCTTACATAAATTTTATCAATATAACAATAGTAGGTTTGAATTACAATTATCTATGGCAAAGACTAACGCTGATGGTAATAGATAACAGCAACTTCGCTGTCCTATTGCTGGAGTGTTAAGCCCATTGTGCAAGTCTACGGGCAACCCTACCTTCCAGACCGGGACATGACATTGTCATTAAAAAAAATATGTGCACGATTTTGCATGTTTTATTTAAGTGAATATTTGTTAATATTTTTTTTATCAAATGTTTTAACGTTGTTATATGGTAAAGTAATAATAATTAAAAAAAAATATTATATTCCGTGGATCACTACCCATGCGAGCTACTGGATAGCATTCTGCCACCAGTGAAGTAATCCCATATAAAAATTATCAACATCACTAGTAGCTTTGAGCTATACTTAATAATGCATACATTTTCCAAATTACAAATTTAACATTCCAAAAACAAACAATTGAAAAAGGTTCGTTATCACGTACATAACAAAAAAACACAGTCAAATTGTATAACCTCATCTTTTTGAAGTAAGTTAAAAAACAGTAGGAATGCAGATTAGTCGGAATACGTAATAGTTTTCCTATAAATAGCTATTAATATTAAGGTTTGCTGTTTGTAATGAACGTAACCTCTTTAATGTCAGAAACATTTTCCGATTGGAAAATTTAATCGGGTTCATGTGCATTGAAGTTTGTTTTTAGTGTAGTGTACTTTATTAAACAAAGATTAAATATCTAAATATAACTCATTATTTCCAAGATCCGAACCTAAGTCGACCTTTACCGAACTCATAATAGCACGAAACGTATTTTATCATACACTTAGAATATTACAAAATGCATTAAAATAGGTTGCCTATTAAAAGCCTAGAAAGGATATTTTTAATTGCCTTTTAAAAATGTTTTTGATTAAATTTTGCAATATTAAGATTTGTAAGAGACGAACATTTTGGTCCGAGATTAAAATTTACGAGCGTCGTCTAGAATGTTTAGACGTTGGGTTGCTTGTTATTTATTTGGACGAACTACTGGGTTGCCAGATATAAACAGGTGTGTCAATGCCAGTTACTTTCAGTTAATTGGACGGTAAAAAATTTAACATAAGCATTGTTTTAGACGTTGATACGGTTGTTTGAGAAAAAAAAGAAAATGTCTGATCAGGGTTTTTACTTTTTATGCAAACTGTTTTTAATATAAAAAATACTACATTTATTACAAAGTTTGTTTACAACTAACAATAGTCAGTAGATAACTTGTAGGTATTTATATTTTCGTTATGATTTATAAAGGCCTCTCGGTCGAGCGGTCCGGTTGTTGGACTTTGCTTTTGAATTTCCAGGTTTCGATTTCCAGGTCTAGTAACAAAGTGAAAATTTATTTTACCAGTTTTCTATACATTTAGTTGGTTGGTTCGATATGCTCCTGGTTGGCGATAGGTACGAGCGTTAATGTACCTTTTTTCTTATTTGCTATTATTTCTTTTTTTATTTATTATTACAAAACTTCTACTCATAATAATTAAACGAAAAAAAGTTAGTGATTTTTTTTTCCGTTCAGACATGATGCGTTATCCAAAGGAAACGGAAAATATAAATACGTAAACTTTCTCAATTCATAAGTAGTAACCATACTGAGTTTCGGCGCCATCGAGATAAATGTCACTGAACTCGTTTTTCGTAATTATCGAATTTCGTGTACATTTGGAGTGGTATCAGATTTTTTTTGGCATGTTGTACATTTTTTTTCAAACGCACAAGTGAAGTAGCAGTTCGAAGTTATTATGTCGTGTATTTTCTCGTTACGGCCAAATCTCACTAATAAGGTTGAGTAAGAAATCCACCACTTTCCCCAGGACCTTGATATGACGTTTGATGACTAGTCTAGATTTTAATCAATTATATTTTGAAAAGTAGGGAAATTAAATGTTAATTGAAAACCACCAGTGACGATTTTTACTGAATTGAAAAATTGGATATAGCTATATCATTCTTTAATTTAAAAAAGGGTTACATATGCAAGAAAGATACATAGGTCACCAAAAATTGAATGTTTCAACCTTCCAGTCTTTCTGTAAAAAATCATTAACGTTTTACTATTATATTTTAACGACGAACTTTTTATTTTGTATTCTATTCCTATAAAAAAGGTTTTAACAATATGCTATCATTTCTCTGTGTTTGATTTATTATCTAATTTGACAAATACCTAACTGAACTAATTAATATATACAGAAAATAGAAAAAGGTTAAGTATACAACCCTGTAAGACACCCGTTACAGCGTCCTCATTTAAGGGTATTTTTTTAAACAGCTGTAGTTATTACTTCCAATGTGATAACATGAACCAATATATTTTGTTATGCCTTTCATAGATTAGTTAATGAAATAATTGTTAATGTTAATAATTACTTAATTATTATTGCAACCCAGTTTTATTTGACATCCAAACGTTGCTGTTTTTGCAATAACTTTGGCAACGTGATATTTTAAACCTACTTTTTTCTATATAAATTATTTTTTTTATACTTATCGCCTCTGTGGTCTAGCGGTCCGGGTTTTGGACATGACTGCATGAGGTCCCGGGTTCGAATCCCAGGTCGGCCAACACAAAGAAAATTGGGTTTTTCCAATTTTCTGATAAAAAAAATGTTGGTCGGGATTGGAAATGTGCCCGGTTGGCGATAGGCTTGCCACCTATCACATTGTGGGACTTAGTGTCTTCGGCTAGTCGTGGGTGCCTTGGTTGTACCTCTGCCTACCTCTTCGGGGATATAGGTGTGAAGATACTTTTTTATACTTTTTTCGTAACTTGAAAACTAAGTAGGTAATGTTTCTTGTTTTAATTTTTTGTTGATTTTTGTGATTTTGCTTTTTTTGCAAAACGACTAAAAGTTTAAACTTGTGAACTTATGGAAGGCAAACAAGCTGGTGAATCCTCTGTTGTTAGAAATATCTTCACGTGGTAGAAGATGGTGGTAATTTTAGGTTGGAATATCAAGCCTCTTTCAAAAGAAAGATCACCAACTCATGTCCTTCAAAATCAAAAGACGACGTTGGTGCTGAGCATCATTATGACGACTAGATTAGGTAGAGTCAGAGTACCAAATTGGGTGATGACATCAAAATAATTAGTCATGACAGTTTGAAACTGTTTACTAGAAAGGGTGGAGACATGACACTTGATTCCACATGACTTGGTTTTCTTCTTTTTAAGTAGTCAAAAAAATTTGGAAAAGAAACCGAAAACCATAACTTGGCTAAAATAGGCAATTGGTTTTAGATTTTTTATTTTAAAACTGTTTTCTTATTTTGTTGATACACATCCTTAGTACCTACCTACTTTAAATTCACTAAGCAACATCAGCCATCTCAAGTCATTGCAAAAATTAAATTAATGTCTATTTTTGTTATTAATTAAAGTAATTTTAAAACAAGTTATTTTTGTTACTTATTTACTTATGTATCCTTAATTGAAAATAATTAAGTAATTTAATTTTGCGATCAAATTAATAAGTTAAATTATTTAACAATTGAATCGAAAATGTAGATACATTTATTATGATATCAAGGAATTTTAGTCTCAGCTTAGGTGTACTTAATTATGCATATATATATACAATTATTAATATACCTATCGACAAGTATAGATAGGTATATAAAAGTCTAACGCTATTTGTACCTAGAATCTATAGATATGTCCTGTTTTCAAAGCCATAACATAAAATCAAAAATCCAGAAATCCTATAAAAATCAGTTAAAGAGAAATCTTTAGAAGCAGCTGTTAAATTAAAAAAATATATGATAATTTGGTATGAGTTTTGCCACTTCAGATGACTGTCGATAGATGGCGTTCGCCGACTAATAACGCCACTGATGCTGCAGGTGTCATCTAATATATTTACACCTACTAGGTGGAAATTAAAGAAACAAATTTATCTTTAATTTAAACATTAAAAACTATGACTAAGTACTCATAACCTATGAGCACGAGTACTAACAGAACCTACTAATTGCACATACTAGGTAGGTATGATATAGATCATATTTACCTACTTTCTTGTTTACACTACTCATTTTTTAATAACAGCACTAATAACAAAACTCTTACTAAATAACAAATAGGAAATATTGAGCATAAGAGGTTGAATGTCATGAATAAATAACACTAATGTTATCCAAAGTTCAAAGTACAATTATTCTCGACTGGTAACATTGGTCAAAAAAATGTTATCATAATTTCAATTTACCTCTTGATTCCTGAATAGCGCGAACTGGCAACGTCGCGTGGCGCGGTAAAATTCGCCGCCAAACGGTTATTTAATACGCATTCAACTGTTCGAAATTTGAAAACAGCACTGCTAGAAACCGGCAGACATCTGAGGGGGCGACACGACGTTGCAACTAAACCACGCCTTCTTTTATTCACCTTCCAATCAACAGCAGAGACTGATCGTTGCGGTTTCAAACACAAATAAAGCATATAGTTCCATCCCTTTCTAACAGATTTAACATGACTCACATAAAAAGAGATGTATGGATGATGACGGTCCGTGTCTATTCTGTCTCTCAATACATTGCACAGTTGTAAACAGTCTTAAGCAGAATGGGAGGTTCAGAGAATATAGAATCTTTTTCCTACGAATTAAAGCTTAATTTTGTTTGTATGTTAGGAAAATATATTTGAAATTTTCAGTCCCATTGCGTTACGAAGCGGAGTAAATACGTCACCTTTAAAGCTTTGGACAGAGCACTGATCATACAAATTCTATAACTATAGAAGAAAGGGTATTTTACTCATATTTTACAACTGTGGTATATGAAACTAAGAGTATCTTCACGTCCTTATTCCTGACAGCGCCGGCAGAGGTTCAAACAGGACACCCATGATTGGCAGAAGTTAGTCAAAGATTGCGATAGGTGGCAACCCTGTCGCCAACCAGGAAATTATCCAACTCCGGGAAACCTCTTTTATTAGGTACATAGATAATTTTATAGAATTTTTATTGAAAAAAAATATACATTTCGAGTTATCTGATCTAGGATTCGAATCCGAGACCACTAGATCGACCCAACACCGTGCTCCACTTGGGTGCCCCAGTCCAGGCACAAACGATAAATGAAAACGTTATTTTTTATTACTCTGTTTATAACAAATAATACCTACCTACCTACTTTTCCAAATATTAAGTATATCAAAACTAGTAGGTCAAGACAAATACCTAAAGACATATTTACATAAGTAAATAATATCAAGTAAGTATGAGGTCCCGGATTCGAATCCCAAATCCCAAAAAAACAAATTGGATTTTTCCAATTTTCTTTTTTTTTAAAGTAAAAGTACTGTCATGTACGACCACCAACAAAAAGTGAACTAAAGTATATCGATACCTTTTCATTATTGAGTATTGGGTTAATACCCACTTATTTGTGAAATATCATTGAATAAACAATTAACAATAATATTGTAGTTGTTTAAAGGTTATTATAATTCATCTTAAACTTTCTTAAACAAGAGATTTAAGATACCTACTTATAATTTAATTGGTAACCACTGACATCTTTGGTATCTTTAGGTGACCTACACCTTAACATTCGTAAAACTTATGTCCTTTTCTGCCTTCTCATATTAAAAAAATAACATGACAGACAAAAAGAGACTAGCTTTGGTTTGGGTTTGTGTAACGCTGGTGAGGTATTTCAATAATTTAACATCATTATTTTATCAATTCTAAACCCGAAACCAGGAAATGTACTAGTAATAAAATTTATTTAAAATATTTTGTGTATAATATCTACACATTCCTAAAAAAAAACAACAACTATTTCTGTAAGTGACTGTACTTCACCGAATCATATTGTATGAATGATTGGAATCGTATACACCTCCAATGTTTTTATTACATTGAATTGCAAACAAGGAGATCTCTTGATAACTATTTTTAGGCGTGTTAATAGTGTGTTCCTTTTGCAGATCAAAATGGCTGAACCGATTTTAATTAATTTTAATATTGAAATAGGTTAGACCTTGGAGAAGGATGTAAATTACTTATATATTATTAACGTCTGTTGTCTAGCGAGTCGTGGATCGTGTAGTCTATCCCCGGGACGTTCAACAAAAAATTTAAAATTTATATTTTCAACTTTCTCTTCTAATGAAAATAAAGTTGCCCAGGATTGCATATGTGCCCGGTTGGCGATAGGCTTGCCGCCTATTACAATGTGAGACTGTCTTCGGCTAGTTGTGGGTGTCCTGGTTATGTCTCTGTCAACCTCTTCAGGGTAGGGTAGGGAAGGCAGATGGTCTATTCTGCAAAGGAACCCGGACCAACACGGGAATAATCTCACATAAGAACCTCTAACCAACTCCGTAATCGGAACACGACAATAGAGATCACTTATAATATGTTGTCAGAAATAGGCAACGTGGCAGTGTCCATTTTTTTTGTGTCTTCCCACCTAATCATGGTCATTCTATGGTAAGGAAAAGATAATGGTCGTCTTATAAAACAAGTAGAGACATTTGGTTTATGTTCTACAAAATTATAATACTAACACAATTAGAAGACCGCCTCGTTGGTCGAGTGGCTAGCGTACACGCCTAACTACATCGATCATCCGCGAGGTTCGGGTTCGATTCCCGATTGGGCCGGGCAATCGTATGAAAAAAAAAAGAAAATAATGTTGAGATGTGTCAAGGGATACCCGGATGGAACGAATATGTACAAAAAACCTGTATACATTCAACAAAAATAATCGTCACGACACCACACTGTTAAATGCGAAATAAAAATGAAAATCAGATATTTTTATGCTTTCTATAAGAGAGAGATAGAGACAAACAGAGAAACATGCGCAACCCGCTCAGCTTACAGCAAAAAGTGTCGTTACAACTTTTCGTGAGAATTTTTTCACAACGCGCGATAAGAAAGTTCGTTCCAAAAATAGTAACACAAAATTATCACCAATGTCCATAATAATTCCTAGATACCATTATCCCTTATCGTTACTGTCTTACTACAAAATTGGAGATTCGGCGCCATCATAAAAGAAGATGCTCGTAGTGTATTCGTAATTATTGAACCTTTAGTATATTATGAGTAGAATTAGTTAGTTTTGATGGCAGTTAGTTTAATTTTGTTCAGTTAAAGTGTACAACTGAAAAAGTTATGAGGAAATTAGTGTATAGTGTCTTTCCTCGTTACTGCCAAGACCTTGATATTAAGGTATGTATGTAGGTACGTGTATGTACTTGTACGTGTAGTTTTGGGTTAGATATATTTAACTATGTCATTTTAAGTACCTATTCAGACAATGTGGTATCGACATAGGAGTTGGGTTTTGGAATTTTAATTTATTTTTTTACTAGTCTAATCTCACTTTTTTATGATACTGGAAATCAAACAATAAGTTTGTTTACCGGCTACCTTATCCTTAGAAATAGATAAGGAGATACCAATCCGGGCGAGTCGCTCCGAAAGTCTACTACCTATAGTCTGATGTCACGGTGTTAGTGACAGTAAGCCCATGCACGCCGTTAACGAGCTACCAGGCAAGAAGGCAGCTGGTCTATTCTGCAAAACAGCTAGGACCAACATGGCGAAAATTCTATACTCAGATACTTACATAAATAAGCTTTTTATAACATACCTACTAGTGGCCCAGTATATACGTGTTTCACTACGTATATGACCGCATTAATAACATAACACAACAAAAGAAAAAAGAAATAAACAACTGAAAAAAGTTTCAATATGACAGCACAATCCCCATCTGAAAAAAGTTTCATTTTGACAGAAAAATACCCATTAACAAAACAATCCCCAATCATCATCCCCAAAAAACAATTTAATAAGTTCACTTGTTACTAGTAATTTGATAAAATATGAAGAACCGCTCTACCGATTTTATGCAAGCTTCACATATATACTGAGCGGCAGACATTGTTCTGCGATGCTTTTTAATGTGAGATTTGTGAAAAATAATTGTGTTGAGTCACCCTCATCACGTAGGGGTATGAAAAAAAGACATTGCCGATTCACAGACCTACTCAATATGCACACAAAATTTCACGGATATTGTTGAGTTCAATCATGCACACCGTGATACGAGAATTTTATCGAAGATCTACTAGTCAGCGTTCGTTCCGCTTGACATTGATAGCTACTAATACTCTGTATCGGAAAAATTAAAACAATATGTTTCCTATTTTCCTTGCAATTTTCATCTTCATATGAACCTTTGAAACTTCTAATGATAATAACTAAAATGACAAAAAAGAGATTAGCAAAATTGGTCCACCCATTCAGCGCGATGAGATGACGAAGGGAAACGGGGATTCATTTTAATATATAAAACCGACCCAGCGATCTTCGTATCGTTTGATTTTAAAAGACACTATCAGTTTGTATGAATTAAAGCATTGTTTTTTCCATTTTCCTGCAAGTTTCCTGGTTTTTCTTTTCATAAGGACCTTCTACTGACTATAACCAACACAACAAAAAAAGAATTAGAAAAATTGGCTCATCCGTTCACGCGTTAATGCGATGACCACGCTGAAGGCAGATTCATCTTTATCCTTTTCAACCCCAGACGCAAAAAGAGGGGTGTTATAAGTTTGACGTATCTGTCTGTCGGTGGCATCATAATTCCCGAACGGATGCAGTGATGTCAATTTATTTTTTGTTATAAAGGTAACTTATATACGAGTGATTTTAGATATGTTTGATGAAAATCGGTTCAGCCGTTTAAAGTTTGTGAAGGGTAAAAGTAGGAAGTTCAACCGATTTTTTACTTTTTAAAAGGAAACTAAGTTCTTGTGTCGGGGGTTTTTAAATTTTCAATTTTACATAAATTATAGTAAAAATGTGAAAGTTTGTGAGTATGTCTGTATGGATGTTTATTACTCGTTCACGCTCGAATGGCTGAATGGTTTGTCTGAAATATGGAACACAAATAGATTGTGACCTGGATTAACATATAGGCTACTATTAATAACGATCGCATAACGGTTTTCTGTGAAAAAGTGGGCGAAGCCGCAGTCAACGCTAGTATAATATATAATAGCCGACCCAGCAAACTTCCCATCGCTTTACATTAACAGCTACTACATAATATTTGATGCTTTGATAGCAGTCTAGTCTGCCCCTGCCGGATCCAATGTAAAACATTCCAAAATCAACGACTACTTCCAAATAAAAAATAAATCATTTTCCAGAAGACTGAATTGTGAATCTAAACAATCCTCGTATCCCCTTGAACACACACAATTGCTTTTATCAAAATAGCTCTAGTCGTCTAGGAGAAGTTCAGTACACAATAAATATATATTTATAGATATACCTATACACGTATTCAGGAATTCGAACACACTTGTTCAATTATCACTATTAATTTTTTAAATTAAATCTTGCAAATCGTAGTACCTACCTTTCTCTTCGCTTGACATATAACTTGACTTTGAATTTCAACTAATATGAAAGACTATGTGACAAACACTTATACTTTTCCACAATACACATAATTTCTATTATTTTTTACACAATACTCAAAACCGCCTCTGTGGTCTAGCGGTCCAAGTGTTCGACTTGACTTCATGCGGTCGGGCAACAAAAAGGAAATGTGGTATTTCCAATTACTAACAAAAAAAAAGTTGCTCGGGACTGGATATGAGCACGGTTGGCGATAGGCTTGCCACCTATGACATTGTGGGACTTAGGGTCTTCGGCTAGTCGTGGGTACCCTGGTTGTACCTCTGCCTACTCCTACGGGGATATGGGCGTGAAGATTCTTACACTAAACTCAACAAACCTTTTTAATATAATCAGGACTTTTACTGACGATGAAAACCAGTCGGTTTGTGCACGTGGAGGTTATGCAAACGGGGAGGTCAATCACTTACAAATCTATACATATTACTAGCTGAATCGGCAGACGTTGTTCTGCTTTTTTTTAATGCGATTTTAGTTGGGGTGAGTCACCTTTATTACTTAGGGGAATGAAAAATAGATATTAGCCGATTCTCGATACTAAATATGTATACGAATTTGGTGCAAATCGGTAAAGCCTTTTCGGATGAGGACGTTACTAGCATAGTGACACGATATTTTTTTTATATCAGATCAAACATTAATAATACTAAATCTGTACATGAAATGTAATGTGAATGTACTTAAAACGAGATTCATTAAATTTTTTGTGTGTTTGGCTATTCACTGTTTACTCAAAAACTACTTAATGGTTTTTTACCAATTTTTTTAGTATTTGTAGCTCTGGTCGACAATAAGGGTGTGAAACTTTTATTGCAGTGAAATATCCCCGTGTTGGTCCGGGCTCCTTTGTAGAATAGACCATCTGCCTTCCTGTCAGGCAGCTCGTAAAAGGTGAGCACAGGCTTACCGTCATTAGCACCGTGACATCTGACTAGGAGGTAGAGTTTCGCAGCAACTCACTCGGTTTGGTACCACCGCCT
>NJDC01002687.1:34754-65421 GCA_002245475.1 Calephelis virginiensis
TTCTTTTTTAAAAAAAAAGACGGGTGGCACTCCGAGAGTACCGGAAGTGAAAACTTGAATAGGTTGTGCATTTTTTGATATTTTGAAATGGTTACGGAATAATTTTGCACGAATTGCTTTAATTATCAGTATGAAAGTTCTGTCATTTATGTGGTATAACACAATAGTCCTGTGCTTATTCGGACATTTTTGGATTCGCACTGTAACCGTACAATCCGCAAAATGTACTATTACTCCTTATTAGTACTATTAGTAGGTACTCTGTACTAAACCATGAATCTTCAGTACGCTACCTACTAGTACGGCCACTTCATAATTTACCTCGGCCAGTTAAAATAGTATTACCTACTTATGAGATAAAATATGATGAAATATCTAATTTTTCAAACTAATACCCACATAATTGAATTCAATATAATATAGGTATATGTGTAGGTATATCGATATTCCTGCTACTATGTTTGATCTTTGATGATTTGATATCCTTTGTTAAACTTGCAACTTTTTCGAAAACAGCTAAACTTCTTCACGATGTTGTACTGTAATTTCTATTAACTGAGAAACTATGATATACCTACAAATAGCAAACATATTAAAAGATGTTTTACTAAACTAATATCTATTTTATCTACCACAAACTGCAAAGCATTCAAAGCAAGAAACAGTTTACACTTTACAATACAATTATTTAGTATCTTCACGCCCATATCCCCCAAGGTTTAGGCAGATGCACAACAAGGCACCCACGATTACCCAGACACTGTCCCTCAATGTGATAGGTGACAAGCCTATCGCCACACGGGCATATATCTAATCCCGGGCAACATTATTTTTATTAGAAAATTTAAAATATACAATATCTAATATTTTGTTGCCCGACCTGAGGATTGAACCCGAGACCTCAAGAAGTCAAGTCCGACGCCGGACCGCTAGACCATAGAGGCGATTATTTAATACTGCAGAACAACGCGAGAAGCCGAATCGCAGTAGTTTTTGAGATTGTTTTACACTTACTTGTTATTATCCATTGCGAATCCTATACTGTTCGGAAATATTTAAGCAATACAAAAACAGCAATGAATCTACGTTTTATTTTAGATCTCGCGCAAGTGACCTGCGCCGCCGTCTTGTTCGCGCATGCGCAGTGCGCCGTCTTGCGTTCTGTCGATCTGACGCGAAATTATAAGTTTTTACCCATTAAAAAAAAGGGCGCAACGCCGTTAAAGAAGTTTTCACTTCTAAAATAAATTGAAAAGTGTCAAAGTGTTCACGTTTAATATGGTTTTAAATGAGCAGAATAAGACTTACATACATACATACATATCTTCACGCCAAGTCCCTTACGGGGTAGGCAGAGACAGAATAAGACTTTGGCATCAAAAAGCTAGATCTTGGGGAATGGAATGGTTATTCGTAGGTATATTTTTATGTACCTAAAAATTTCAGCAATATTTTTGTCGACTATTCAAAAAAAAAATTTTTCCTTCTTAATTCGTCTGATTTATATCTTCGTATGATTTCGGCATTAATTCATTTTATCGATGCATTAATTAATTCATTAGTTTGATAACTGGTAAGATAGAGATTAACCGTCCGTTTCCGAAACGTTAATCACTTTTAATCTACGATTTATCTGTTTATAACAGCTGCATGACTTAAGTTCGGCTTCGCTTTGTAAAAAATAATCGTAGATTAAACATGATTTGCGGTTAGGAAACTGGGTTGTTAATAGAGTTCTGCAATACCTAACTCATCCAAGGTAGCCTATTCGCGCAACTCACTTTATAACAACTTTTTCAACAACAGCCATTGTCGTATTTCGTTTGGAGGTTAGAATCTTGTTTCTTTCCACTACAAAATATTATAACATGTATACACAAAATATTAAGTATAGCAGATTATTTACTGCCTAATTTTATAAAAAGGATATAATAAATAAAAAGAAGGTACACCGCGGATGTATATAGGAGAGTGTGTGCAGGGAATAGTGTGAATGGAGCGTTGGGTAAGCTATTTCAAAGCGAGGTTTTGAGTCAAAAAGCTAGACTCGCTTTGCATAATTCTGTGCTTATTCTAACGTTATTGTATGGAAGCCAGAGTTGAAAACATGAAAGTAGGATAAATGCGGTCGAAATGAGAGCGCTACGGAAAATCTATGGTGTATTGCTAGCTGTCCGCATTCGTAACAGTGAGATCCAAGGAAGAGTGGGATTGAAAGAAAATGTTGGTGTTAAAATGCGAAAGGGCATGCTCCGCTGGTTCGGTAATGTGGAAAGAATGACAGGTGAAAGATTGACAAAGCAGATATACAATGCGAATGTGGATGTAGGTACCGGGTTGACCTTCGTTGACATTCCACGGTCAGATAAATTGGATATTATCCGAGGGTGGTGTCAAGAGTTTCCGAAACCGGCGTGTTTGTATGAAAAGGGTAATGAACGTGAAGGAAGCCAGACAGGTTCGTCAGGATCGTGAGGTCTAGCACGGGATACTCTCTGCCCACCCCGTATGGGACTTGGCGTGAAGATATGAATGGTCAATCTGGTGCAAGCTGTACCATTCTGCATTGGTATTTGTTATCATATCATAACAATTTCTACAATTTTTCTTTATTTCTTAGAAAATTTACTTTTGCGTATCTGTGATCTAGTGGTCGAGCGTCAGATTTAAGTTTTAAGGATCACAGGTTCGATTTTCGTGTCGTGTAACATAAAAAAGGGATGTGTGTAGTCAATTTCCTAAAAAAAATAAAATTGCCGTGATTGTGCTCAGGTTGTGCCTATGCCTATCTATTCGGTGATATGGGAATGAATATCGTCATGAAATTCTTTCCTAGCAAACCAAAAACTACTAGGTCATGGTAGGCTTATCTTCAGCGACAGATAGTTACAAAATTAATATTTACTATACTGGGTTTGAAAGACGTAAGTAAATATTTAATTATTATTCAAACAAACAAATACTTTTTTGAGTATTCATTAAGATAGTAAAACGATATCCAATTTAAGACAAATATAGGTACTTCATCTTATGGACAAATATTTAGCATAACTCATAAGTATACTAAGTACTAATAAAAATTAAAACTTAGTTTTATTGATTCCTAATAAATAGCCTCAACCACAGATTTTCAATAAAATGAATATGTTTAGATTAAACTAGGTACAGTTTAAAATCGCCTCTATGGTCTAGCGGTTCAGTTGTTGGACTTAACTGCATGAGGTCCCGGGTTCGAATCCCGGGTCGGGCAACAAAAAAAATTGGGTTTATCCAATTTTCTAGTAAAAAAAAATGTTGCTCGGGATAGGATACGTGCCTGGTTGTCGGTGGCCTTGCCACCTAACACATTGTGGGACTTAATGTCTTCGGCTAGTCGTGGGTGCCCTGGTTATGCCTCTGCCTACCTCTTCGGGGATATGTGCGTGAACATACTTACAGTTTAAAAAAATAAAAAAGGTTGATAGAGTAAATAAAAATGGCCAGTACCTAACAAACAAATCCTGAACGTTAAAATAAAACAGACTTATTTATCTTAAGTTATGAAGCCCTGATGATGCTGTAAAAAGTGAAATCTGTTGGTTAAAGTCCAAAATAAAGTGTATTGTGGAAAAGTGCAAGAGTTCTCTCTGTCTGTCTGTGTATAGAACAAAAAATATATTACGGTTTCTAAGTAATAAAACTTTTTTATTATTTTGCAAGAAACCGCTTTTAGGTACATGTTTGCGAATTTATTGCTCATCAATAGCTTAACGTTATTTTTTTGTCGAATAAACCAAAAGACAAAAACAATAATTGTAATGGAATAAAAAAATATTTGTTACAAAATATATAACATTAATAATAACGAAAATTGCCATTGTAAAAATGCATCTTTATTTGGGCCTCACAGCATCTTAACAAGAAACATGGTACAAACTTCTGATATCTGTATAAAAACTTGTTATTTTCCTAATTACAAATGGAACAGAAAATGCTTACTTACCGTCTAATTAGTATCCAGGCTCAACATAAATAGAAACAAAATTAATATAAATAACTTTGATATATTTTTTCGTAGAATTATCGATACAGAGCCGCTATTACCGTTTGTTTATTGTGCTTGTTGAGCTCACAGATATTATCCTGTTTTAATTGTGAATATTGTTTTTCATTTGATAATAACCTTGTCCTGACAATTACTAACAGGACAAAAAAATAATAAGCAATATCTGTCCATTGTAATGTCCAAGGGAAATGGGGATTAATTTTTATGTTTCTGTGTGAAGGCACAATGGTTTTATTTATATATGTTAATTTTTAGTATTATCAACCAGCGCGTTTTGAATACAATAAAAAGCTTATTGGCAGCGATAGGTTATGGAGAGTAAGAAAAAAAGTTTATCATCAAAAATCGTGTTACATATTTCTTAAACGTGCTATCACGGACACGTAAATATAACAACTTTACTATCATTTAGTAAAGTTGTTATATTAAATTAAGTAAATATAACAACTTTACTATCATTTAGTAAAGTTGTTATATTTACGTGTCCGTGATAGCACGTTTAAGAAATATGTAACACGATTTTTGATGATAAACTTTTTTTCTTACTCTCCATAACCTATCGCTGCCAATAAGCTTTTTATTGTATTCAAAACGCGCTGGTTGATATTACTAAAAATTAACATATATAAATAAAACCATTGTGCCTTCACACAGAAACATAAAAATTAATTCATACCTATTAATCGACAAAAAACGAAGATCATTTTGTACAAGTTTTTCATTTCACGTTATTTAAAATCTATGATTGTATTAGATTGCAACACATCGATTTAATTAAGTTTTATGAAACTTGTTGCATTCATTTCCTGTCCTTGACCTTTTCTAGCTTTGGCGTCAAAATATCGCAACATGCTATTCTCATTGTCTTAAAACTCGTGACGTTTTTTAAATTATTTAAAGCGATCAACGATATAAATTTTATTTGTTTGAATGGAGTGTAACATATCGACGCAAATTAGTTGTGTCCTTAAACGTAAAATGTTTTGAAAATACCCTTGAAACATTATAATATTTGTTTCCAATCGTTTATTAAAAAACTGAAACCGGGTTAATAAGTCTATTGCTATATCATAAAACAACGGATTTTATGTAAATAATCAACAATAAATATTGTAATGATTAATTGTCTCCTGAATATTTTCCTCTTGAGCTAACTGATTAAAAAGTATCGATGTGGGAAATATTGATATATAACTGATTTATGTATTAGGTCACCAATGTTTGATGAAAGAGTTGTACGTAGTTTTAAAAGTTTAAAAGTTACAAAAGTGTATTAGCAGCTCTATACTATATATTTTAGTGCATAAAATATTTGATATGGCGGGCATATACAAAAACTAATAAAATATGAATGTAAGTGCAGTAATGCGGAAAGGAGAACACAAGGTGCCGCGACAGACCACGATAACCTATCACCAACTTCCGCTGATACATGCTCTGGTAAAATAGACGAGATCTTTTTTTAAGTTCTTTAATCGCCTCTATGGTCTAGCGGTCCGGAGTTGGATACTTCACGAGGTCACGGGTTTGATTACCTTCGAAAACGTGCTTGTAGGGCTACGTGTCTTCAGTATTATAACTTCTGCTTATTTGAATTTTGTGATCGCAAATATTGTAATTTTTAAAACAAACAAAAATCGTTTAATTTATTTTAAATGTGCTGCGCACGTGGTGTTTTTGATTATATAATTTCATGAAAATCCATTTTTATAAGTTTAAGCAAAACTAAAAAAACAGCGCAATATTTTATTCGATATATATAAAAATCAATGCCACTTTTCGTTGTAATTTTATAACTCAAGAACGGGACTCATCTATCCAAACCCAATGTTTAGGCTTTGTTCGGACTATTTAGTAGATAGTTTATGAAAAGCTTGCAAAAAATCGGTCGAGTGGTCCTTCATTTATTACATTTTTTGTAACAAATGAATTTAATAAATAGCGGATTGTTTTGCTAATGGGTATTTTTCAGTTAATTGAAACTATTTTCAGATGGGGATTGCGCTCTCATATTCAAACTTTTTTCACTAGTTTTTTTTTCTTTCCTGTTTTGTTGTTTTGTCATTCATTATCGAGACACGTACCGGGCTGCTAGTATATTCAATCGTTCATTTAGTTACGAGTTTATAGGCATTTATATACATTTATTCATCACATTTATATACGAACTAAGATTAACCACACTACTAAATAATTAAGTGAAAAAACATAAAATATGGCGGCAACATGTTAAATATATAAATAATAATAACCTACGATAACCTATCATCGACTTCCTTTGATAAAGTTATCGAGGGCATAGTAAAAACTTTTTTAATTTTTAACGGTATTTATTTTTAACCAAGTAATTAATTTGACGATTAAGTTTTGGTGCCATCAAAGAAAAATATGGACGCAGTTTTTTGTAATTATTGAATTTTGTATACATAGAATAAACATAGCCGCTCTGGACTAGCGGTCCGGCGTCGGCCTTGAATTCTTGAGGTTCCGGGTTCGATTTTCGGCAATAAAAAAATAGAAAATGCATATTTTCAAATTTTCTATTAAAAATAACTACCCGGGATTGGATATGTGCAAAGCTTAAGCAAAGCGGTGACTTCGTTACTTAAACTCATTTAGTGAGAGTCGCTAATTTCTTTATGAATATTTCACTAATACACTTTACCTGCAGAAAGTTGCAATAAAATTGACTAATTTTGTTTAGTCTAAAAAGTATCTGCACGCCCACATCCCCGAAATGTAGGCAGAGGCACAACCGAGGCATCCACGACTAGCGAAGACATTAAGTCCCACAATGTGCTAGGTGGCAAACCTATCGCCAACCGGGCACACATCCAATCCCGGACATCAACTTTTTTTAGAAAATTGGAAAAACCACATTTTCTTTTTTGTTGCCCGGGATCTCAAGAAGTCAAGTTCAACACCTTGACCG
This sequence comes from Calephelis virginiensis, assembly GCA_002245475.1. Lineage (NCBI taxonomy): Eukaryota > Metazoa > Arthropoda > Insecta > Lepidoptera > Riodinidae > Calephelis > Calephelis virginiensis. The sequence goes on from NJDC01002687.1 coordinate 41,732, forward strand.
CTAGACCATAAAGGAGAAATTTAACTATATCATCTTTAAGTCTATTCATTAGTAAAACATTTTTAGATTTTTAAAAAAATATATAATAAAAACTGGAATAAATTCACTGTACATAACCCTTTACCCACTGTACATAGCTTTATGCTCGTTACACTAATGTTACCCTAGTCGAAAATCGAACCCGAGCCTCGCGGGTGTTGTGGCGAATACGATAACCCCTCAATTAACAATGTGCTCTATCAATTTAATATTTTTGTAGTTTTCACATTATTATAAAGACAGGTCTAACAAGATCGTAAGATTTGGCACTCTCTTCCTACCCCGAAGAAACTCGGCGTAAAGATATGTATGTATCTAAATTATACTTCCGTAATACTTAAAGCAGATAAACCAGCTACCACCCTAGTTCTTGACTCCCTTTTTACTGATCATGCTCCTCTTGTCTTCTTTTGTGAATCGGGAAAAACCACCAAACATTTTAAATCCTCGGTAATTTCATCGCGAATTGATCTTTCTGCCTGTATTGCTGAATTGAAAAATATTGATTTTTCCCCGATTTTGAACAGTAATGATGCTTATACAGCATGCACGATGTTGGTTGATAACATATCCGTAGTTGTAAAAGTTAATACTCATGTTTTCGATGTACCGAGCAGGAAAAAAATTCTAAACCACGGATTACTCCTGGGCTTTTACGGTGCATTCGTCACAGGGATAAACTTATATAAAAACCAAACATCAGCCTGACAATGAGGTATTAAGCTTAACATTTAATCGTTATAAAAAATTTTGCAATAATTTATTAAAGAAGGTGTAAAGAGAATTTGAACAAAGTTTAAAAAATAAAAATAACCCAAAAAAGACTTGGGAGTTGATAAAAAAAACTAGCCAATCTTAATAAATCAATGCCATCTTCTGATCTTTTGTCAATGTGTCAGGATCGTACCTCGTCAGTTAATGCAGTTAATCGATATTTTGTCAATGTTGGGAAAACTATTGCTTTGCAAAAAATACAAGAAAATCAATTTTCTACACCTCAAAATACTGATCTACCCTATTTCTAATATATATAAACGAGCTGTGTCTACTTTCTTTTGAAAACTGTAAAATTGTTTCGTATGCTGATGATACTGCGTTGGTAGTTCATGGCGGATCCTGGCAGGAAGCTCGTAATAATGCGGAGTTAGCACTGGCGGATGTCATAAATTGGCTTAATATTAACCTCTTAAGTCTGAATTTAAGTAAAACTCAATTTATAACTTTTAGTTCAGGTGTGGCTTCCCAACCTAATGCATCCTATACCCTTTTGGCTCACCAGTGCGGTAGTTCTATAAGACAACAATGCAACTGCATCGCTATTAAACGTACCACGTCAGTTAAGTATCTGGGTGTTTTTATAGATAACAACCTGTCATATAACGATCATATGAATATGATGGTAGGCCGGATTAGAAAATTAATTTTTGTTTTTCGGAATCTGAGGGGAACTGCTGACTTTGAAACATTAAGAACAGTGTATTATGCCCTGGCACACTCTTTACTAAGTTACTGCATTACTATATGGGGTTCTGCCCCAAAAACTCGCATTTTGCGTTTAGAAAAGGCTCAAAGGGCTATATTGAAAGTTATGACGTTTAAACTAATAATCTATCCCACTACTAAGTTATATGAACTATGCAAAATACTTTCTGTGAGGAAAATATTTATTCTTAATACAATAATTCGCAAACACTCGATGGTTCCATATCAGGCTAACTTATTTAAGGGCAAGCGGCGTTGTGATTATGTCTGTAATCTTGAAAGATCACTTTTTAAGATGACGGGTAGGCATTTCTTTTATTTGAGTTCATTACTTTACAACAAAATTAATAAAATTGTTAATATCTCTCCCATGTCCTCTAAGCAATGTAAGTTAAAACTCAGCTGCTGGTTACAGAACCTGGTTTATGATGATGTGGAGAATCTTTTGGCTACTGGGAATTAGTAATGTTTAATATAAATTTTACAAACTATAAGTTTTTGAAGCTTTTATCATATTTTTACACACAAACACATTGGCACGTGCACTCATTTATACACAACACACACGAACACACATAGATACATCACACACACAAACACACATAATTATAATCAATATTATAGACAACTAACCTTATTTCATAAAATCTTTAGTTTAAATATTTTGCAAGAGTATTTTTATGTTTTTTTTTTATTATATTAACTGTATTATTCACGAAATAAAGTTGATTATGTAATTGTTTTATACAGAGGTGGGCGTTAGTAGCTGCGTCACAGTCCTTCGACTATTGCAGTTGCTACCGAACAGTTACTGTATGATACCATGTAAAATAGTTGAATAAAGATATTTGTATTTGTAAAAAAATATATATAATAAAGTGTCAAATAAAACATCTGTTTTTGAAGTCTATTTTTATGAACAATTTTTCTAACATTAATTCATATTTGTTCAAATCACTTTCAGGGTAAATGAGCGCTTATTCTAAAAGTGAGAAGCAGTATAAAAGAGATTTAAAAATATTTAACATGAAGTTTATTACTCACATCCATCAAACTATAATGTTATGTCAGAATGTTGTGAAAACATAGAATTTGAACAGTATTTTTAACAGTAATTCTAATTATTGGCATACACAAATTTAGCACTTAATGCCAATATCATACAAGAACATTAACATCGTCGCAACTAACACTTGGTCGTGTGAATTTACTAGTATTATTCAAATAAAACTACATAATGACATGCAGCGGAATCGTCAACAGATTTATAATAATTAGATGGTATACACACTGCTCTAGAGATTGACTAACAAATATTGACATTTCCATCGTACGCTTTTGTTGAAACTAATACCTAAGAGCCGAGCACGGGTTAAAGGTTGGATGTAATACGATCACTGTATTTTTTTTATGTGATTAGATAGCGATCTAATACGTCATACATACATAGTACATACGTCTCTTCTGATGGTAAAATATCTTGACCTATAGACACATAAATGTTGTCAATGCTTCGCTGCCTTTTGGCTGACGTGTTGCTCTAATTATTGTGTAAAATTTAAACCTGACCAGACCGGAATATGACACTGTCATAATGGAGACAGGAATAGATAATAGGTAGGTATGGATAAGAGCCGCGCATCCATTTGCATGGGGTGGAGGTCTACCGCGTTCTAGCCCTTAGTCTACTCTAAGTTTACGTTTTACGTTTGTCTAGTTAAGTTAAAGGTTCCAATCTTGTACAATAGGTCTACCAGCCTAGGCATAGGATAGCTATGCACATATAGTCTCTATGTTATTTGTACGACACGGTTTTCTCTTACCATAAAGAGAGCCGCGTGTTTATTTACTGTTGTTTGTCAAAAAACAATATTAGTAACTCCATTTTTTGTGCTTTTATATTTTTTTACCTTCTAGTTTTTTGACTTATTATGTCATTACACAACGTTTGCTTAAATGGAAAAATAAGATTTTGGAAATATTGAGATTGCCGAATGTTAATGTCGTATGTCACTGGCTTCCTCAACCCAAAATAGATGCCATTGCTTTCATCTCGTTATACGCGACAATTATATCTCTGTTGATTGACGACATCGCTTTTATCTCCTTACTCAAACACATAAGAACCAAAATATTAAGTTTCTATAAATAATGTATCAATTTATTAAATTCACTACGTAACTACTATGTTTAAGTTTAAGTTAACAAAATGAATATATAAAAGAGAGATGTCTTATTATATATTATTAAGTTAATAAAAAAAACATGGCACAAAACCAGCTCGTAATTGTTAAAAGGTTTGCCAGTAAAACTTTAAGTTTTAATTCCTGCCGCCAAACATCATGACGTGATCCGGTTCGGAGGGCAAGGTAGCCGGTAAACTTACTTTTGCTCGAGACCTAACATCCCGACCTCAGGATGGCAACGCACCATTACCACCTTTAGTGTCTCTAGGCGGCGTGAATTTCTTACCATCAGGAAATCCGTCTGCTTGTTTGCCTTCCTATAACATAAAAACTAATCTGTATATATTAAAATGAATCTCAATAATTTTGCGTGTTCATTGCATCAGGCCTAAACGGATTGACCAATTTAGTTAGTTCTTTTTTATTGTGTTAGTTATCGTCAGGAGAAGTTTATTGTCAGACAAAATTTCAGGAAAGAGAAAATGCAGGGACTGTAGGAGAAACAATGCTTTAATCCATACAAAAGGTTAGTAGCAGTTAAGCGATACAAGTTCGCCGGGTCGGCTAGTCTTTTATAAAACAAAAACCTATTTTCTATTTTTTATTGTACTATTAGCTATTGTAAGAATGTTGAGGTGAAAAAAATTACTGATCATATTTTATTGAATCAGGCGTTACTTTGCGGAAATCCATTATAAAAGATGTAAAATAAGCCTTTATTTTGCTAATTCCGCGTAAGCAGTGTAACCGTTGTGGCAAATAATCCTCCAAACGACACAGAATGTGACAAGCCTAACTGACGTTCCCACCACCCACCTCCGCGACCAGAACACGAATATAGGAAGAGCTCGGGAAACAATATAAATTGTCACGTTCTTTACATGTGACAACCCTACCATGTGTCGTTTACTTTAGGTAGGGTTGTCACATGTAAAGAACGTGACAATTTATATTGTTTCCCGAGCTCTTCCTATATTCGTGTTCTGGTCGCGGAGGTGGGTGGTGGGAACGTCAGTTAGGCTTGTCACATTCTGTGTCGTTTGGAGGATTATTTGCCACAACGGTTACACTGCTTACGCGGAATTAGCAAAATAAAGGCTTATTTTACATTTTTACTGATCATAGTTAGAGCAAGATTAGAGCAAGCAAGAGTCTATCTGTTTAGTTAGCAATACTTTAAAAACTGTCTGAAAAAAAAAATTTAAACAAATTAAAAATATGTTGTATTAGAAACGCAGCTGGACACTCCTAAACGCAAATATTTTAAATAATGTTTGCAAACATCCAAATGAATGCTACTTTTGGCTTTGCATTATTTATAAAAATAATTGTTATTGGCTATAATGTGTAATACATTATAACCTTAAACCTAAAACAAAAATACATATTTTTGCCACTAAATTGAGTGAGTTTACTCCGTAAAATGACTCGCACTCACCCGCACGCCTTTATATAGAGACTTGATACGTAATGGAGGTTTTAGCTATGATATAATCTTCTGTAATATGATACAATGCTCTCGTACCATTAATGTTGGTTAAGAATTAAGACTAGACACGAAAACAAAAAACACAATTCATTTTAGAAAAAGTAAATACCTCATTTGCAATTTTGTGAGTCACTCACTCACAAAATAGCAAATGAGGTATTTACTTTTACCTTAATTTTACTCGCATAAGAAAGACATCTTGACATCATACTAATCTACTATTCAACTGTCATACAGCTAAGATAAAAACTCACCGAAATGACATAACCATTCACTTTAATGATCAAGCTGCAACTGATGGCTTTATATTAACTATTAAATAATGATTATAGTACAGAATGGGACGTACGTTATATTAATATTATGTTAATAATATATAATTAATACGTGATGTCAAAACTTTGGACCCCTTTTTACGAAAATTGCGCAAACGGAGGAGTACGAATACACTTATATTTTATGTGTAGGAGAAGTGCAGAACGCTTACATTTTTCAATAATAATGCTTATAAAGTACATTAAATCAATAAATAAAACATTACCCACACTACCATGCATTTGACACACACAAACAAATATGTTGATGATAACGATAAAAAATCACAGATAGACTTGATGTTTTCCATCATCGGCGCTTGGTAAAACTTCCAAATATTCATATTTTTAAATGAAGAAACATTTGTACTGTTTTATGTATCACTTATAATTTATTATTTTATAAATAACCTACCAGTTTCGCTTATGATAGCATCATCAAGGCTATTCTAGCCCTCAGGGCTATTCTTTAAACTCTAAAACTTAAGCTCTTGCCCTCTCTAGCTTTAGCTCCAGCTCTTAAATTATAGGTGATACGTAAAATAGTACAAGTGTTTCTTCATTTAAAAATATGAATCACAGATAGCGCACTAAAAAGTTTGGAAACAAAGTAAATAGAAACAAGATATTAAAATTTATTATGGTCGAATTTCACCAATGGCCGACCACTAGTAACTTTAAATGTAAAACACAAATACAAGAAATCTTATTTGCCATTAAATTAAGTTAGCATTATTTTACGTGCATGAAGAAAACATTCTAATGATATCACAATCATCTACTATCCAACTGTCCTACAGCTGAAATAAAAAGTCACCGAAATGACATACAATTAACTTTAACGACTAAACTTCGAATCAATTGCAATTGATGACTTTGGATTATCAATAAAAATAGTTATTGCAGTATTTAATAGTTTGTACGGTACAATTTTAAATATATAACACACACAAGTCTCATCTGCCATTCCATTGAGTGAGCATAATTTAAGTTGTTTAAAGAAGGCATATTAACAACAAACTCATCTACTATTCAACTGTCCTACGGCTGAAATAAAGCCACCGAAATGACATACCATTAACTTTAACGAACAAATTTCGAATTAATTGCAACTGATGGCTTTGGATTAATAACAAAATTAATTATTACAGTATTTTATAGGTTATACGATATAACTTTAAATATAAAACATGCACAAGTCTCATTTGCCATTAAATTGAGTGAGCATAATTTTACGTGCATAAAGAAGACATCTTAACAACAAACTCATCTACTATTCAACTGTCCTACAACTGAAATAAAAACTCACCGAAATGACATACCATTAACTTTAACGACCAAATTTCGAATTAATTGCACCTGATGGCTTTGCATTATTTATAAAAATAATTATTACAGTATATAATGGGTTATAACTTTAGATACAAAACACAGTGAGCATACTATCACGTACAAGGGCCTTATATGTAGAAGAATAATCAAGTATTAATCAGGATTGGTACAAAAACAGCACACGGCTATCTTGTCATCGTTGGACCGCTTATACGGCTAGTTGTTTTTATACTTTTCCAGTTCATGAAATTAATATCAATTGTAAGTCCGCCTTCTAAAGGGGTATAAAAACAAGCTCTCTCATTGTGGCCTGTTCGGTTCAGAAGTGGCAATCGGCCTTTTTGAGTATTCTGCAGGTGTTATGTGATATTCTGCATCATGATAAGCTCCAAAGGCCATTGTTTAAAGATGTTTAAATGTTCAATGACCTGTTGGCCTGCAACAGATGTGCTGGCTGTCCCATTAGTTATCATAATTAGACTTAAATATATTAATTTATTAGGATTGCCACCTATCACATTTAGGGATTAATTTATTCGGTTGTTCGTTGGTGCCGTTTTTGTAACTCTGCCTGACACTTCGGGGATAAGGGGCTCTGTCTCCGACAACACGGATAGAGATAAATATATAACATCACGATTAGCCGTAGGTGCAAGTACTTTGTTCCACAATGGGGGACAAAACTCTCGTAAGCATATCATGCAAGTGGGCCAAATGCTAACAACCTACCACTTACTCAACACCAGGCAACTTTTGTGTTTTATAAGAAAAAAAAGTTGAGAGGTGTCAAGGGACACCCGGATGGAACGAAGTTCTCTCTCCCCCCCCTCTCTCAATCTCTATCAATCTCTAGTAATCTCTATCTCTCTTATAGAGAGATACAGACAAAGAAACATGAAAAAAAAGCAAACATGCGCAATCCGCAAAGCTTACAATAGTTTACTATAGCTAAAAGTATCGTGACAACTTTTCGTAACATTTTTTTCCGTCTAGCTTCCTTTCACAACGCGCAATAAGGAACTTCGTTCCAAAAAATAACCAGGGCACCCACTACTAGTTGAAAACAAATCCCGCAAAGGGATAGGTAGCAAACTAATTGCCAATTGGGCATTTATCAAATCCGGGTAACATTATTTTTATCAGAAAATTTAAAAACACATTTTCTTTTGATTTCCCTGTTCGACCCGGGCATTGAAACTGAGCCTTCATTAAACTAAAGCCAACTCCGGATTGCTAGACCAAAAAAGCGATTAATTAGTAATAATTAAATTACTTTACTTAATGGAATAAATAATGTTCATTACCAGTAACTGAAGCGTAGAGACAAATAATTGCAATTACTTTTTACAATAAATAAATAAATTAGTTTCAAATTAATTTATGATTGTCACAAAAATAAAGTGCAAAATTGTTTGTTTTATTTAACAACTAGCTGTTCCGGCGAACTTCGTTCCGTCCTTTCACTTTGTATGGGAAAAATTAAAATGTCGTTTTTCCTAGTTTTCTCGCTGTTGTATGTTGGATAAAATGAACCGTTATGTCCTTCTCCGGGTTCTATGCTACCTGTCCATCAATTTTCAGCCCAAACGGTCTAACTATCACGACCTTCTTTTATCTTTCATAATTACTATTTTTTTGTTTTAAGGTGTATTCTACTAATCGGGGCGAAGAGAAATCCAACGAATCAATAACCATCAAAATTGGTCCAGCAGATCTCGAGTTATAAGTGTCGTAACAAACTCGACTTTGTTTTATATATATATATAGATTTTGCGAAAAGATTGAGATTTTTATTTCGACGTTTATATTTATTTTCCCCTGACCGCATACAAATTGAATGACAACTGGTTGAGCGCTTTTTCAGTTATATTTAATAATACTTATTTTATTAAATTTAACCCAAGGGCCACGGATATATTTCTGGGTTAAATTTAATAATGGGTTACACTGTCAAACATTGAGTGATTTACCTTAAGGGTATATTACTTCTGGCAGTTACTATCCCATCCATAATCCTAATTATGTTAAATTCTAAACATTGCTGACTTACTCTCATGTACCGGCCTCTCTTTCGTTTTGACTTTGTTGACATCCTAAGACTTTTAGAAAGAGAGATCAGTGTTAGACTGAGTCAGCAATATTTGGAATTAATATAGTCAAAACAAAAGAGATACATGTCACTGTCAACATGTGACGTTTGTGATCAACATTTTCTGAGTAATAGCTTAAATACGAGTTTTGGCGCCATTGAGCGAAAAGTTGGTCGAAGTTTTTTTATAATTATTGAATTTCGTGTTGATGTTGAGTGAAATCAGTCAATTTTGCATTTTGTACAATTTTGTTCAGTGAAAGTGCACAAATGAAATAATCATGAAGAAATTAGCGTATCGTGTATTTCCTCGTTGCCGCCAAATCTCATTACATGAGCTTGAGTAATGAGGCCACCGCTTTACCCAAGAGCCTAACATGACTTACTGACGACTTATGACTGATGACTAATTATAATCGATTAAAATTGATATAAAATTTGATGCAAATTTCTACTTGACTAATGGCAAAACACTAACGTGAAGACCAAAACCTAAAGAAAGAAAGAAAAAAGTTTAAAGAAAAAGTATAAGGTTTAACTTAATAGCTTAAATGTCTGTAAAAATGTCACGTACACACTAAACTGGCGTGATTTGTCTCTTTCTTTTCCTTCCGTTTAAAAAGGTAGCAATAAATAAAAACTACTGTAGTGTTTAATAATTTCCACTGTTATCGTATTATTGGAGCTATTACAATATATTTAAAATGCTTAGGTTGTTCTGAAAATACTTTCAAGTAGGGAGAATGAAATAAAATCATCTAATATATAAAATTCTCATGTCACAGTTTTCGTTGCCATACTCCTTCGAAATGGCTTGACCGATTTTGATGAAATTTTTTGTGCTTATCCGGTATTTATGAGAATCGGCCAACATCTATTTTTCATCCCCCTAAATGGACCACCCCTAAATTTTTTGTTATTATTTTTTTATGATACAGCATATAAAAGTACATACAACCCTAAATTTTCACCCTTTTATCACCAACCCCTATTTTTTTATAGTAATTTTTTATCCCGGGTCGATAACTGATCAATCGTCATTTAATTAGTTATATGGCAAAACAACGTTTGCCGGGTCAGCTAGTAATAATATAGATTTACTCCTCTCAAAAGAAATGCGTGGGTGATTGCAAAGGCAAGAAGCTAAACTTAAAATAGAAAAGAGGGCGTTTGTTATGTCTGCAAGACTTTATTGCAATTTAACTCATGTATTTTATATAGACTAGTTTCCACTCACGGCTTCGCCCAGGTGTCAAATTATATTTTCTTATAAATTGTAGCATAAGTGTTATTCTGATGAATTAATCGCCTCTGTGGTCTAGCGGTTCAGTTGTCGGACTTGACTGCATAAGGTCCCGGGTTCGATTCCCGGATCAGATAACAAAAATAAAATAGTTTTTTATTTAATAAAAAACGTTGGTCGGATTTGGATATGAGCCCGGTTGGCAATAGGGATAGGATGTGGGACTTAGTGTCTTCGACTAATCGTGGGTGTCCTGGTTGTGCCTCTGCCTATCTCTTCGGGGATACGGGTGTGAAAATACTGATGGATTAACTATATCCGTGTATAGTTTTACAAGTATCTAAATCCATCCATCATCATCCAAAGTCTTTTGGGGGTTGTGTTTGAACTAAAATATTTAGCTTTGTTGCCCGGCCCGGGAATCGAACCCAGGTCCTCGTGCAATCAAGTCTAACAACTAAACCACTACACTACAGAGGCCATAATAAGCCATATTTTGCAAAAAAGAATTAATAAACGGAGACGAGCTAAGGAAATGGTTGGAGTTGATTTTTGTTGCTTTTTTTACCTTTTTTATTTAAAACTTTATCGTATGACCCATTTGTAAAATATATTTAAATAAGTAAAGTATTAATAATTGTTTTAAAATGTAAGTATAAAAATAATAAGAATAAATTTATTTCTCTCTTACAATAGGCAAACATTAAACATAGCTAAATACAACTTAAGATAAAAGAAAACATATTGTTTAAACCTGTTTATAAAGAGATTGGTGACAGTTTTAGGTATAAACCTGTGTTTCAGGTCACCAATGCCATCCAAAGTCTTTTTGGGGGTTGTGTTTGAACTAAAATATTTAGCTACCTACCTACATGCATGTAAAATTTCATCGAAATCGGTTTTTGTGGTTTAGGCGTGAACAACAAAGCCGAAAAAAGCATGTAAGTATGCTGGCCTTTTACAAACTGCCAGCCAGAAATTTAGATGGTCTCCTGGAAACCTGGGAATGTAGAAAAAACTATTTGAAAAAGACCACAACCAATACTGTTTAGTCTTTTGCTTATTATTACTCTAACTTAGATAACGTAGATTTATTCAGTTTAAGACATTTTTCAGTTACTAATACTACAATTATAGTATATAATTAATTTGATTAATACCTATTAAAATTTATGGACACCATAAGTTGGTAGAATAAGTTGGAATGCCTAAATAATTTTGTAACATTTTCATAACACTCATATTTCGCAAATATATTCTTTCTTTTTCAGTGTCCACAGAATTAGGTTCTTTCTTAAGCATCAGGGGAGACTGTATGTTTATTTCTGGTCTCATAAGCTATAACTTAAAACTTTAACTTTCCTCAAGTTAAGAATGCACGTTCTCTATAGATGTCTGAAGGTGATTAACCCACTAATTAATAATTAAGATTTGTATTATTTTTAAGACTTATAATGTTGCTATAATAACCTTATTAATTACGTACATATAGTTGCATATTGTAGCAAAATTAAGGAAAACGAAGTAGGATATTATTTTACAATATATAAATTACATAGCTAGCTGATATTCTAGAAAAGATTATGAAGAGCCGTTTTCCCGTGTTGGACCCGGTCCCCTTTGTAGAATTGACCGTTTGTTTTCTATTATTTTATATAGTTCACCGGTTACTATACTCTTCGGTGAGAGACCCAATAGTGCTACTGTCATTACGGCAGCAAGAATAGACGATAGTTACGAAAGTCATACAGCAAGCAACTCTACCACAAATGGGCTTATTGCCCTTTAACATATAGATAGGTACTCACCTTTTTTACGAGCTCAAGGTTGCCCGTATCTAAGCAGTAGGCCTAGATTTTCATAGGAAAAAACTAGCTACACATTTTGTTTTTAATTTCCATCAGAGTAGTGCTCTCCATTTGCCAATGTGTGCTTGCATTATTACTAATTATTTAATATTTTAACCGACTTTTAATAAAAGCTTTAATAAAACAAACCAATTTTGATGACTCTTGGAGACGTCGGTCATAGTTTCCAGGTGGTTCCTTTTTAATGTTAGCATGATCCAACTAGTGGTTTTCAAATGATACGTGATAATGCATACATTTTCGTCTATGTTGACGGCATTACAATTAACACTCAAAACTAATTGTTGGATGTTGATAAAAATCATTTGAGAAATCTTGAGAAAATGTGCATTTTAAATTTTTTGGTTTAATGATTCCCGGGTCGGGAACATGACAACATAAAAAAAATGTATTTTCTATTTTCTAATAAAGATAGAGTTGCCCGGGATTGGATATGTGCCCGGTTTGCGATAGATTTGCCACCTATCACATTGTGGGACTTAGTGTCTACCTAGTCGTGGGTGCCATGGTTATACCTCTGCCTACGACTTCCAGGATATGGGCGTGAATATACTTTTTGGAGTTTACTCCTTAAGAAACGATTTCAGTTATAAGGCCGAGTACGGAAATTTTATGAGGAGTAAAATCAAGTGTAACACGAAAAGTTGAGGCGTTACGTAGAAAGAGACAAACATATGTAAGTTGTACAGCTTCAGTCCTTCAGTATTTTTTTCTCCTGCAGGATTGACGATCTCACCCGAACAAAAGTCGATTCGCCCCGAGCGTGTCGTCATTCGGCTCCGCCACAGTCGAGTTACGTATGACATTGACATTAGTCGAATAATTTAAAACGCAGATTATTTTGTAACATACTTTATGTAATACCCTATAATGAAGTAATATAAATAATCCGAATAAGTACAGATATATGTTTGTATCTCTTATCATTTTAGCAGATGCGTTCATTCACCCTTTTTTTCTATTCGATATATATCATAATTATCATTCGTAAGGAGTAAACTCCAATCGTGCGTCGTAGCTGACACACACACTTTTTTTGTTTGAGTATTATTTTCTATTATTATCACTTTCTAACACTCATATCTGAAGCGTTTAATTTGCTTACTTTACTTTGATTTGACTAGAGATATTTATTTGTGTACTGAACATCTAGTTTTCTAGAGTGTGACGAGTATAAAACAAAACAAAAGTATTAAATTTTATTGATGTACATAAAAATATGAGCTCAAAAAGTTAGTAAAAAGAATAGAAAACTATTAAAGAAATTAAAACATTCCGTCCACTAACAAATTTCTGCTTGGATGTACTATTTGAAAATGAATCGCTCTTGCCGTTGCCGAGTGCACGCTTTTGTACAACGGAGAAATAAAATGTATAGTACAGTCAGGCGAACAATTTATTACGATGTAATCATGTTGGGTTATATACGAATTTATTTATAAAAACCTGGAAAGGACTGTTGACTGCGTAGTGATTATATTCTCTTTGTGTGTGTAAAGGATAAAAATCTTTTCTACATTTATGAAAATAGCCGTTCGCATTCACTCGCGCTTATTTACCTGGGTTGCACTCCGGGAGTGCCGGCAGAAGTGAACTTGAATATTAACGTTGATCATTTTTGAGATTTTGGAATGATTAGGGAATAATTTTGCACGAATTGCTTTAATTCTTAGTATGAAAGTAATATCATTTATGTGGTAGAATATAATATTCATTTATTGCGCTATCGTACACACACATGACAACACGAACTTTCGCGCAAGCACCCTGCGCTGTCTTACGAATTTTCGATCAGGTCCTGTCTCCTGACGCGAGTTTAGAAGTTTTTACCCATTTCAAAAAAGTTCGCAACGCCACTAAAGAAGTTTTCACTTCAAAAACATGAAATAGTAAAGAAAGTTTTAAAAATGTTAATGTTATCTCGTCAAGTGATAATGGCATTGTTTTAAGTTTTTGGCTCACTTAAATACGTTAAAAACCAAAATTAAAACACTATAGTCTAGGATTTTCCTATTTTTCCCCATGCTGAGACGGAAGGTCGCAAAATTGTACAGAAGACCACATGTCAAGTCTTTTATATTAGAGTTAAGCGAACAATCACACGGCTCTTCTAATGGTAAGAGACAACCGTGGCCTTTAGATACCATAGATGTTATAGGTGCGTGGCTCTCCTGTAGTCAGGATGTTAGGTCTATTGTGCAAGCCTTCCAGCTACCCTACGTTTCGGACCTGAACATAATGAGAGTAATTATGGCAACAGGTAAGGCGGTGAATCCGTACCCTGGCAAGTTGTTACCTACCACTAACTGTCTAGTTGGTGATCACCAATTTATCCTATGCTCGCCCCTTACGCGCTGCCTGATAGGAAGACAGATGGTTTATTCTACATGAGAATTAGAATAGATGCCACTAGCAGATGGCTTTGCTTTAAACTGAACAGATTGGCCAAAGCTGCTTTAGTCACACAATACAAACACCAAACGAGCACCTACCCCATCCCAGGCAAATTTGCTTATTCAAGAAAATTAAAAAAAACACTATTTGAGTTGCCCGACTTGGGAATCGCACCCGAGACCTCATGTAAATAACACAAACATTGGACTACTAGGCCACAGATGTCACTATTACATATAGGAAATAATCTAAAAATGAGTTTATTCAGTAGTTTCCTTGCACTGCATAAATCAAACCTATCGACGGGTCCTACGTAAACTGGTACAAATGCAGTTGCACAACTTTACAGGAGAGCGATTTGTATGTTTAATGCGTGTAACTTTAACATTATACAACGTACATAGTTGAAATTTTGAAATGGAATACTTGAATCCTTTAGAAAAAAAACTGCGTTAATAATTTTAATTATTTTTTTGGTTGTTTAAGTACGAATGATGCCATAAAAACATTAGTGACATTTTGCTACTTGTACCAGTTTACGTAGGACCCGTCGCTATGAGTCAAATGTTTTATACACCTACCAGGAAGACACCTACGGCAGATAATACATATTTCCAGGAACACGTATCATTCTTAATGTATATTTCCTCATTTGTAAGAGGAAATAATACGCTAAGAATTAGAAATAAGCTTTTTGTATTATGGTAATTCTGCAATGCCACGAATGAAGCATCTAATGCAATACATTAGATGCTTCTATGAATTGTCGCTAAAACCATATACCACTCAATAGTATTAATTGACACAAACCAAACCAAAGAATAATATACTAGTATCTTCAAGCCCATATTCAGGAAGAGGTAAGCAGAGGCACAATCACCAGAGGCAGAGGCACCCACGACTAGATGAAGACACTAAGTCCCACAATATATGTGGCAAGCCTATCGCTAACTGGGCACATATCCAATCTCTCGGGAATCAAACCCATAATCGAAGACATTGACCGCTAGACCACAGAGGCGATTACTAACGTAGAGAAAATTCACTCTCTAACAAAATGCTAATTTAGTTAAAAAAAACTATAACTCAGCAAGTCACCCATGGACAAACAAAATTTAATCTTAAAAATCCATGTGAAGTCATATTGCAGTGAGCGTACCTATAATAAAATTAGTGCAGCGACGATATAAACGGTGGTCAACTTGGGTTTAGGTTCCTAGTAATAACAATAAGAGAGTTTAAGCAAGACAAACAGACGAATTTCCTGATATGTAGAAATACACAACAAACACGCGCAATGCCGTTAGCCAATCAGATGACTACAAGCAAGTAGCAAGTGGTAACTACTATAGTCCACCAGGGAACCAGGGTACCATGAATGCTAAGCACTATTATTTCCACCTTGCTAAATGTCCGCCTTTATAAGCAACTTTATAGAATACGTCATAAGGTTGTCTATCTCCGATGACAATTAGTATTATTTGTTATGGCGGCAGAAATAGGAACACGCGATAAATACAGTATTATACACAACAAATGCTCTAACGTGGCTCTAACTTTGAAAAAGTTTATTTTATATCCAATCAGTATGCAGTTGATATTCCACGTTCAAATTCACAGGCTAATATATTCATAAGTAAAAGAAATGATATTATTTGGAAAATATTTAAACGCTTCCAAACGTTTCTCTTATTTTTTAACCGACTTCAAAAAAGCAGGAGGTTCTCAATTCGACTGTATGTTTTTATGTGTGTTTGTTACGCGATTTCTCTTTCCAAAACCATTTTTTAATGTTTTTAGGAAGATAGCTCCCGATTCTGATAGTCCCATATTAATTTTATCGTAATCTGACTTGTGGCTTATGAGTTATACTTAATAATAGTTGCCGGACCTGGGAATGGAACCCGGAACCTCATGAAGTCAAGTTCACCGCCTGGACCGCTAGACCACAGAAGCGATCCCATAGATACACAAAAAACATATTGAAACAAAGAACGCCCAAACAAACAACTAATGCGGTGAATTTTTTTCTAGTAAATTGCTCCAGAGCACTTTACCACCACCTGAAAGGGAAGGCACAAGCTATTTTACACAGTGGATCAGTGTATATGTATGTGTATGGGGAAAAAACAAATTCCTGCTCCAATCGGGATACAAACCCAAGCCTCGCGGTGATATTTGGCGTATACCTTGACAAACGACTAAAAAAATAAACTATAAATGGAAATTTAAAATGAAGTTAGTAGCTGACTGTACCTATCGTTCGGTATCCGTCAACCGTCAACACGCTTCTAAGTAGAGGTTGCTTCAGGTGTCACTAGTACGCACATTCTCGCGTTTCAAAGGAGCGGTAGATCAAAGTATTTACGGATTGATACTCCCAGCCTTGAGTTACTGACGGGGCGCACGTGGCGTCTTACGAAAGGGTGATATAATTGGGCTAGCGATTTTTCCCCAATTAACTCTGTATGACAATTTTACTTTTATATACTTATACCATATCTACAGCTTTGGAGTTTGAAGCTTTTGTTAAATAGCGTATTGTTAAATGTTAACACTTGCTGTGGCATGCAGTTTTGCTTTTAAGTTATTTTAATACAACGGTATAAAAACGGTGTAACTAATATATTTTTTATATATATAAAATTAATCCTCATTTTCCATGGTCATTACCCACGTTTGAACTGGTGGACCAACTTCGTTATTTTTTTGTTGTGTTAGTTATTGTCAAAGAAGGTTCTTATAAAAAAAGGGAAATAGGAAAAAAAAAACACTTTTCTCGTACCAGCTGTTATTGTTAAGCGATATGAAATTGCTATAAATTTTAAAGAAAATTTATAGAAATTTATCCCAAGCACAGGGCAAGTGCTAAAATAAAAATACGTTGATATGAAATTGTCCGGATCGGCAAGTTTATGATAAAAAATACATTGAATGGTCCGCCATATTGGATTTAGAATGACGTCACGTATTTTGTCGTGCATTGTCATCCAAACTTAACGTGTATACAAATTTTCATCTCAATCGGTTGAAGATATCTGATTCAACATTGAGTTCAAAGATTCCAACCGAACAGATTACATACATTGCAAATTTAAAAAAAATGTTTTTAATAAATGAAAATGAATATACACCCACATATACATGCTTTCGTTTAGCAAGAGATCATTCTATTTTTTCAGAACCCAATGATACATACTTTCGCATTTGTATTAGTTGGGAATAGGGATTATCATTGTATTTTTTCTATTTGTAGAAAGAGATCACTCACATTCACAGATTCAATCTGTGCAGTACAGTAATAATGTGATGTGAAAATTATGGCTTAAGCTTGGTAATGAATCAGGAACTGTGGTGTTCTGCTCGCTAATCGTATTCATAACAGTGAGATCCGAGAAGGAGTGGAATTGAAAATGTTGGTGTTAAAATGAGAACATTCGTACATGTAGAAAGAATGATAGATTGACAAAGCAGATATACAATGCGAATGTGGATGGACTTAGGTACCCGGGGAGAACTAGGTTGATATTCCACGTTCAAATCGCTCGGGTGTTATCCGAAGGTGTCAAGAGTAATAACGGTAATAAATGTGGAGGAAGCCAGGCAAGTCAGAATTGTGAGGTTTGGAACTCGACACTCTGCCTACCCCGTAAGGGACTGGGCGTTAAGATACGTATGTACGAAGAGAGTCGTGTGCTAGTTCGCTATCATATCAAATAAAAAGGAGGGTCTTCGTATTTGTATACCATAAAAACAATAAGAAAAGGGTTAAAAAAGCTTTCAGGTGTGCCTATACAACAGAATATAGTAAAACGATAGGAACGATGTAGGTGTGAATATCTCAATTTGTGTAACAATACGTACACCTGCTACGAACAAAGGATTTTTGTTTCATAGTTTTTGGTTAATAGAATAGGTGCTAAGTGCCGACTCACGGTCTACTGTTAACGGAGCGTTAATTGGTTGGTGTTTCTAAGCTCTGTTTGTATCTAAAAAGCATTGAAAAATACAATGTGATTGCCGAATTTGTTTACTTTTTTCTCAATTGTAAACTGCCTTGGCTTTTGTTTCAAACTGCCAAATATATCCGTTGTGTGATATATACAAAATTTATTGAAATGAAAATTGTTAAGTGGGCGGCCTCTTGCTCGTTCCTGGGTAAAGTATCTAAGTCTAACTTCTGTCTAGAGTTAAATAAAAAAAAAGTATCTTCACGCCCATATAACCGAAGAGGTAGGCAGAGACACAACCAGGGCACCCATGAACAGCCGAAGATACTAGGTCCCACAATGTGATAGGTGGCAATCCCATCGCCAACCGGGCCCATATCCAATCCCGCGAAACGTTTTAGGTATCAAAATATAGGAAAAACCCAATTTTTCTTTTCTTTTTTTGTTGCCGGACCCAGGAATCGGACCCAGGCCTCATGCAGTCAAGTCCGACAACTGAACCGCTAGACCACAGAGGCGATAGAGTTAAATCACTTCATATTTTACAGTGTAATTCATTATTAAAGTTAAACCTGAAACATGCAATCAGCACTTAAGTTGTTCCACAGGTATTTAAGCGTACCAACATATGGCCGCCCTCAGAGTTAATTATCTTATAATCCGTCACTAACTCATCGTGTTCTATATGTATGTTACTTAATGATAGATTTAATGTTAATTGACGTAATATCTAAGTGCGGTCGTTATTTAACCACACTGTGGTGTGCAAAATGTTATTAATATTCAAATAAAATTAATATTTGTATATTCGATTAAAATATGTTGTCCAAGACGTCATACCTCTTTGAAGTGACTTTTTGTGGTTTGTGGTGGAAAACGTAATTGTTCCAGCAGATCAGCAGCAGCCAAAAGGTATTCAGAATATAACCGGGGCTATAAGCACACTTTAATAAAAAACCGTTCAGTAGTTTTTGACTAAAAAGTGAACGCACAAACAGACAAATTGTTTTTTTTTTGTTTCGTTTGCTGTTCTGTATTATGTATATAATACGTGGTACGAAATAAAATATTTATAGGTAACATTTTAATAGTAATTTTAATTGTAATAGTACTTATCTATATATTAATACATGATGCCAAAACTTTAGACCTCTTTTTACGAAATTTGCGCAGACGCAGGAGCATAACATTTGGCACACACATAGTTTATGTATAGGAGAAGTGAAGAACGCTAATATTCTTCAATAATAATGCTTATAAAGTACATTCAATCAATAAATAAAACATAACCCGCACTACCATGCATTTGGCACACACAAACAAATATATTGATGACAACTGATAACGATAAAAGATTACAGATGGCGCACTTAAAAGTTTGGAAACATAGTAGTTGCTCTTGAGAAAAGAAGATGACGTTCTTATCAACAAGATATTAAAATTTATAATATTCAAATATCGACCAATAAGCGACCACTAATTTTTATTAATTATAAACTTCGGAATTTCATACAAATAACTTTAAATAGAGGTAGGTTTAAATCCTATGTACCGCACAATGTCACTGTTGCCAACCCTAGCCCGTTAGGAAAAGAAATGGCAAAAGAAACTCCTCGGCAAGTTAATCTATTACCTAACTGACTTTTAGAAATTAATTACATTTTAACAGTCAGTATGAACATAATGTTTACTGGATAAGTTTGTTGTAGATTTGATGTTTGTTAAATATCTGTTTAGTAGATTTTATCAACATAGTATTGATCGTAGGAATTTTATTATTAAAGTATTTTATAGACTTTGTGAATTTGGAAGTTTTTTTTTAAATAAAAGGCAAAAGTACAGCAATAGTGATTCCCTTTAACACTTTATATGACTACGAAGAATATTTAATCATGTGCATGTATTGCACCAATTGAAGACGGATCAGAAAAAATTTACTCTGTTTTACCCAAGAAGGGCTAACGAAACGTACGTCTATCAACTCGTTGAAGTCATGAGAAAGCTGGCACCAGATGTTGCGCCTTCCCCGTGTTGGTCCGGACTCCTTTGCAGAATAGATCATCTGCCTACCTGCCAGGCAGCTTGTTAAAAGCGAGCATAGGCTTATCGTCACCAGCACCGTGACATCCTAATAGGTGGTAGAGTTTCGAGTGATTCGCCTGGATTGGTGCCACTTCTTTACTTATTCCTGCTGTCATAACGTCAATGCTTGCCGTTGACGTGTTCCGGTTCGGAGAGTAAGGTAGCTGGTAAACTTAATTTTGCTCAAGGCATAACATCTTGGCCTCAGGTTGGCAAGGCACCGTTACCACCTTTGGTGTCTCTAGGCAACGTAAACTTCTTGCTATCAGAAAATACATCTGCTTGTTTGCCTTCCAATAACATAAAAAAATTATATTTTAAATATGATCATCTCATGACTTCGACAAACCATTTCCAAAACAATAACTATACAACCATATCCCTAAGTTCCAGGCAGAGGTACAACCATCTGCTTTAGCTGAAGATACTAAATCTTATAAGTTGACAAACTTCTCAAACTAATAGTTAACATTACATTCATTATAATACTATTTATATTAGAAAAACAAAATTCGAGCTACCGCATCCTGGACTTGAACCCGAAACCTCATGTAGTCAAACTTAACACTAGACTACAGAAACGATTAAGATTTTTAATCACAAAACGCTTTTAATATCAAAAAATCAGTTTGACCGTTTATTTAGCACACAAGAATCCGAGAATGTTTTTTACGTAAACTTATAACCATCGTAAAACATATTATATACTTTTACAGCCCGACGGCGCTTGGCCTATAATCAACGATTTATTACTGCCCTGTAACTCTATCAAATCCCAACCCATGTCTTATTTACTGCCCCGTGAGAAAACTTACCCGAGTGTTCTCAGAAATGTTACCTTTTGATTCCGAAATAAAGAGAGAATCCTCAAAGTTTTATTGAAGGACTATTGGGTGTTGTATTTTTTTTGTTGCCCAATAAGAGGCTGTGATTGTTGAATACTTGAGTATTTTCGTAAACGGTATCGGCGTATTTGAGTAAATTCACGGTAGCGGGTTTGATAAAAAATAGTTAAGAATTGCATTATTATTTTAGGATAACATGCTTCTTTGTTGTTTGCCGAAAGATTTTATTACGTTTCATAATTACAATGATAAGACAAATAACATTTTAGATATGAAATATAAACAAGAGGTTGGATTTAATTATATTAAAATACATGATTTTTGTAAACAATGGTTAAGGGTGTGTTAACTGATGCTGGGAATCCAAAAGCTATAACTATAAAAGCTATAGCTAGTATGTATAATTTTGCATGATTTAGCAAGGTGAAGCCACATGTAAAATCAAAGTTACATAATTTTAAAAAGAGATGTAATACAAATACTCGTATTTTGCTCTAAAATATTTGTTGCAAAGAAATGAGAAATAATATTAAGTTATAGATATTTATTTTCTGGACTATGTACGTCAAGAGATGTAAATAAACGTTTAAGCATTACAACTGTGCAAATATTTTAATATTCAAAAAATATATAATTAAATTTTTTTTTGTATATTAGACAAAAGATTAGTTAAACAATTATTAAGTAAAAGTAAAAGTAAAGTAAAGTATCTTCACGCCCATATCCCCGAAGAGGTAGGCAGAGGTACAACCAAGGCACCCACGACCAGCCGAAGACACTAAGTCCCACAATGTGATAGGTGGTAAGCCTATCGCCAACCGGGCACATTTCCAATCCCGACCAACATTTTTTTTTTTATTAGAAAATTGGAAAAATCCCATTTCTTTTTTGTTGGCCGACCCGGGATTCGAACCCGGGACCTCATGCAGTCAAGTCCAACACCCGGACCGCTAGACCACAGAGGCGATTAATTAATTATTAAGTGTAAATTAATTTATTCGTAAACTACCACTGTTTTCAAACCTAGCCAGGCAAGAGACGAAAAGATGACTGAAAGTACTCGGCATGATTATATTGAAATAATAATTACAAAATTTTATCAAACACGAGTATGCTTTTCTGCAAAAACATTCTTTACACTATACCTAATATATTTTCTCTAAGAGCAAGTCAAATCTTCTTTCGAGTTTTTTTTATACATACTTAGTGATTTAAGATTGTTGGGGGTTATCGTAGATGGCTAATGCCACCTTAACCACAAGGCTTGAATGCCATCTTGACAAGAACACCTTCGTATGATGAACTAGGTTTCTGTGTTTCTGCATCTTAATATATTCTAAAAAAAAGCTAAAAAAATCTAGTATTAGCTTTTCGCCCGCGGCTTCGCCCGCATGGAATTCCCAAGGGAACATTCAATCGGGATAAAAATTACTCTATCGCCCAAGTCAACTCATACACTGTCAGTGTAACAAATTTTATCAAAATCACATCCAAACGGACGGACAAACATCCTTTCACATTTATAATTTTAGTGTGATATGTTCACTTTTTTCTATACTGGGTTACATCTAAAGCACCACACAAATTTTGAGAAACGGTTCGGTATCGATAACACTTCTAATCTATGAAAAAGGTACAAATTAAAAAAAAACAACGCAAAATACAAGATGCATGGTTATGACGTAAACAAAGCATAAAACTGGTTCCCACCACAGCCGCATTCACAGGCTGGTGACGTCGTGACTCGTACTAGGTACGACTTAGCATAACAACAAGTAAAGCATTTTTGTGGCTTGCTTTAAATGAATGTATATAAAAATGAATATTACGTTTTGGCAATAATATTTAAAATGCATTACCATTTATGCCTATACACCCCCTTATATTAAAATTTGGAGGGTCCTTTCAAAGTTACCCTGTGTATTAGTATCGTTGACTAAAAGCCACAATACAAGGATATACTTTGGGTTAGATTCAATCCCCCTTATTAATAAAACTTACACATCCGTTGATCTGGTGTGTAACTTTACTTTTGCTAACAAAAAATTAAGTTACACACCAGATCAACGGGAGTGTAAGTTTTTTTTTATAATTAATAAGGGGTACATGTGTACTTTTCCAAGGTGTTTATTTATTCATAATTCCAAGCTTTTAGTTTACCTGCAACGTAAAAATGTATGTATCGATGGAATAAACTGTATATGCCAATACACAGTTAAGTGCAATGACAATGAATAGTTATGATATAAAAACATTAAGTTTGCCGAATTGCTTTTATAAGTCTTTTATGTACGAATGTATGTTCGGTTTATTTAACTAACATTTTTTGTCCGTCTATTTGTTCCGGCTAATCTCCAACACGGCTTGACGGGACATT
>NJDC01002687.1:65776-78009 GCA_002245475.1 Calephelis virginiensis
CCTCGCTCTCGACCCTGCAAACGTGTAACCGTGTGTTTTATTTCCCAAAAATCTCTCCAGACGGTATTATCAATCCGTAAAAGCCCTAGGTAATCTATCCGCCTCAATATAAAAACATTAAGTTTGCCGGGATTGCTTTTATAAGTCTTTTATGTACGAATGTATGTTCGGTTTATTTAACTAACATTTTTTGTCCGTCTATTTGTTCCGGCTAATCTCCAACACGGCTTGACGGGACATTCCTTGGCAGATAGCTGATGTAATAAGGGATATAGTAGGCTCCTTTAATTTCAGATTTTTTTATAAAAATAAACTAAACATTTTTTATTACATTCCACGCGGACGAAGTTCCGGGCTCAGTCTTCTGCTGGAAATAGTTTATCTATATATTAATACTTAATGCCAAAACTTCTTTTCACGAACTTTTCCCCGCGTTGGTCCGGGCTCCTTTGTAGAATACCATCTGCCTTCCTTGCCAGGCAGCTCGTAAAAGGCGAGCATGGGCTCACTGTCACTTACACCGTGACATCTGACTAGGTGGTAGAGTTTAGCAGCGACTCGTCCGGTTTGGTACCACCGCCTTACCTATTCCTGCCGCCATAACGTCATGACGTGTTCCGGTAAGGTAGCCGGTAAATTTACTTTTGCTCGAGGCCTAACATCCCGGCCTCAGGTTGGCAACGGACCATTACCACCTTTGGTGTCTCTTGGCGGCGTAAATTTCTTACCATCAGGAAATCCGTCTGCTTGTTTGCTTTCCAATATCACAAAAAAAAACGAAAATTGCGCTGACCGTGGATCATGAAATTTGGCACACGTATAGCTTATGTGTAGAAGTGCAGAACGCTAATATTTTTCTATAATAATGCTTATAAAGTACGTTAAATCAATAAATAAAACATTACCCACACTACCATGCATTTGAAACACACAAACAAATAAATTGATGTTGACGATAAAAGATTACAGATGGCGCACTAACTATTCAGGACACAAAGTAGTTGGTCTTGAGAAATAAAGATGGCGTTCTTATCAACATGAATTTAAAATTTGGATATGTTGATATAAAAATGGCCAATGGGCGACCACTAAATAAAAGCTTGTCGAAAATTATTATTTTTTTAAGATTATTGACTTTTAGGTTTTAATAATATCTACTACAACTGATTTTCGTAGTTCACGTTCGCGAAAACACAGTTTTAAGTTAATAAACAAATTTAATAGCCGTGTTTAGTAGCCAGCCAAGTTATTTTATTAGATTACTAAAATTTAATTAAAATTTGTAATATGCTATAATTTATTTCATACTATATAAATCAATTTAATGTGAAATGCAGTATGAAATATTACACTGGCATGTTATTTAACCGGTTTTTAATCATTATTCACTTTTGCATGACATTTTATAAAATACCTCCATTTTTATGATATTTTTAAGTGTAAATTGTGATATGAGTGCAATAACTGTTCTTAATTTTTAATATTAGCAAGTTTTTAGTTACGCTTTAGGGAACATTAAATAAAAATAAAGTTTATTTTACTGTTTTGAATTACAACTTTGTTAACATCTATTCTATACAAACAAATGAAATTGGAATGTTTGTTTGTTATATTAAAAACCGGTTTTTCCTATTTGCACGTTGTGTGTACGGTACATCATTAAAATAATATTTTTACAATTTTTGATTTTTCTGGAACAAATCTTATCTCTGAAATGGCTTGACGGCATTTTCACTGGCCGATAGCTGCTTTAATAAAGAATGAAATAGGCTACTTTAATTTTAATTAAAAAATATATCTAAATATTTTTATATTCTGTTCCACGCGGACAAAGTCCCGGACACAGCTAGTTTAAGTTTTTGCCAAACGGGGAAAGCTGAAACCAGTGTTGAGGTCTATTAAGCCTCAATAAATACTGAGATTTTCCTTAGCGGACTCATGTCACCGCACTTTGTTTCTGTATCTTATTATCACTTTTTTAATTTATTTAAATTCCAGAGTTAGATTAGACTTCTAGTTGTTTTTTATAAGTGATGTATAGTAAAATTTATTCCGTTAATAATTTTTTTCTTTCTTTCTTTCTTCGTATGCAAAAGGGCCTAGTTTTGGTATTGGAATGTGTTTAATTTATTGTCAAATACATTTGTATATTATGCCTATGTATTTATTACAAAAGCAAATTATATGAAACGTTTCGTATCATTAGTTCTCAAAATATTTGACAGATCTCCCATCGTCTTTGTTCTGGTCGTCTGGTGGGATCGACCATCTGTCTGTAATAAGCGTATAGGTTGCATGGGAGATTAGAATGCCTACCTAGTAAGCATAGGTTAAAATAAAAATTTCTTTGGAGAGACAAAAGTAGCGTGCAGACACCAAAGATATTGTGCGTCGATTTCCTGGGCTAAGTTATCCACCAGTTATCCATTAACCAGTTATCATTATATTCGGACAAGAAGACAATATTGTCAAATAGCAACATAATGGTATTGAGATTACGTACGGCTTCTGATAGAAACTACCCGACCATGTTTTCTACAACACTCTACTACTAGGTAAAAATTGAAAAGACTCTAAGTTAATACTTTGTGCGCTATTCCTCTAACCTTTTGAAGATCTCAAAATTTAAGAGAAAGTATCAAAAGATCTAAGTAAAGTATCTTCACGAACATTTGCCCAAAGAAGGAAGAAAGGTAGGTAGAGGCTTAACCAGTGTACCTACGACTATTTAAGAAACTAAGTTCCACAATGAGATAGGTAGCAAACCTATTGCCAACCGGGCATATACCTAATGTTCGGGCAAAGTTGTTTTTATTATAAAATTCAAAAAAATATTTTAAAGCCGCTACCCAAGAATCGATTTCGGGTCCCCATGAAGTCAAGTTCAACACTTAAAAAAAACTAAGTCAGGTTAAAAAAACCTTTAAACCACAAAAAAATGTTTAACAGTACATCATTCACTCGTTTATTGTCAGGTTATCTTCTGTATTAGCAGGACATTGTTTACAACTCAAAAGAATAAAAAACATCTCAATTGCAAAATAAAACAATGGCTTCGACAGCGAATTCATTTAGCACCAACGGTCCATACATCAGACTCTAAACACACACGAGCGGTCCGAGATTCGATTCCAATAGTTATGCAAATAGCGACGGAGATTGTAATGAGTGGCCGGCAGTTATTTAGAATCGCCTCGTAAGTCAAACGCTGCTTTGAAATTGGACTCCGCACAGTGAAAGTCATTGAGATGGTTTATTTTTGTCGTCGACGGAATAAACGATTTCAATGTTGATCTTTTTGTTTGGAAGCTGGCGTGTTTGAGATTTTTCTTAGCTACGATAGTTGTTGTTTTTTTAGATTTAGTGTTAGCATTTAAAAAAATTCTCTCCTCCTTTGTCCTCTGTGATCTGGCGGTCCGGTGTACTTGACTTCTTGTGGTCCCGGGTTCGAACGTGGGTTGGGCAACAAAAACAATGATCAATAAATTTTGTAGCAAAAAAGTAAACATATAAGATTGAAGGTAATTTAATATATTTATTTTTGTTTTTACTACTAACAATATCCAGACACAATTTCGGCCACTAGTGATAAAACTTATAACTGCCTAAACTTATTACTGCCCATGTTATGACTGAACATGAAGATAATAATTACTATATTGCACTCGTAGTATTGATGGTTTATACACAAAAAAAATCATTCCATGAAAAACTCAACAGTTTCTAACTTTTAAAATTTGTTCACACGAACCGTGTAACAAAGAATTAATTTTTATACCTTTCATCCGCATAACATTCATTTTTACATTTTCATTATTTTATTGCACAATAAATTCCAAAGGTATTTTTGTACTTCAGAAAATAGCAAACATATTTTATAAAAATTATGCAAGATTATTTTATTTAAAATTATTTCAGCGTTTAAAAATATAATTAAAACATATTTAGTGTTCATGATTATTATTTATGGCAAGATGCGGTTGTGAAGATGAACAATAAAATTCAAACTGTGTTGCTTTGCAAAAATGCCATATACCTGATATTTCACATGTTTTGATATGTAGCAAATTGTCTTTAGAATAAAAAATGTCATTTCTGTAATTATGAACGACAGAAAATCTCAACATCGCGATCGGCAGCGTACTAAAAACGACTTTACGACTATAGCTGAGTAGGAAATTGTTTTTCTATCTGAAGAAGGAGTTGTGTCATTGTTTCTGTCATCGTTACTTGTGAACGGATGTACAGATTTTTGATTTGATAGCTGACGTGACCGGGATGGTTCTTAACTACATTACATATAGGTTTTGTAGGAAGCTTGTTGAAAATATGTAATTTTAGTGTAATAATTTGTCACGAACAAAAAATTTACTAAGCAAAACATAAATATACATTTTGAGAAATAAACTATTTCAAAATAATATTGCGTAAGCCCACTCCATGCGTTCCTTTTCCAGTTCATCTCACACCTTTGCTGAACACAAAATTAATAACATGTTGATTTTTATTTTTTTGTTCTCTCGCACTTATTATTATTTAAACTGAATTTCGAAACAATATTTATGACTATTTATATAACATATGTTGATCATTTTTCAATGTTTCCATACAATTAACACTTCATTTTAATGTTGATCTCTTTTTGGTTTAACATTTTTTACTTCGTCTTTGCGATTTATAAGGCTTACCTTCTCCTATTATTAATGTACTCGACCAATACAAATTGATTTACGACTAGCTATTGCTCGCGACTTCGTCTACATATTGAACTTGACTTGGATTAACTTTTCGTGGAATGAAAACGAAAAAAAATTCCCAAAAGTTATCCTAAATTTTGACCTATACATACATACCTTCACGCCAAATCCCTTATGGGGTAGGCTGAGAGTATCAAGTGTCAATTATCACGATCTTTGCAGACTTGTCTGGCTTCCTTCACAATCTTTGCCTTTTTCATACAAACCTACACAAATTTTGGTAAAAATCCATTTAGTAGTTTTTATATTATGAAACGTGAACGGACAAACCCACCAAAATGTTATTAACACTTTGTTTTGATTTCTGTATCAAGTGTACAAAGTAATTGTTGTTTAAAAAACACATTTCAAATACAGGACACAAACAGAAGAACAGTTTTATTATTAGTTTAGATTGTATCTCTGATAATTCCAGTCCTATTAATTCTAACTTATTTTTTTTTCCATTAGAAGCTCTACTGAGCATCTTCTTCAACATTAAAATCTAGTCTGTAGACTAATGAGTAATTCTAATTTCTCTTAATCTTCTAATCTACAGGCTCTAAGTAAAAGTCCATCAACTTTTACTTAGTGTCTCTAAACTTAAGTACCATTGGTATCCTGAACTTAAAACACTGTCACTTGATTTTTGCACTAGCACTTTGTGAAATCTACCCAACACTACACTAATTCATATGGCTTTGTCCTTTTCAGCCTTCTCGTTGTATCTGTGATATCGAGGAGCTGTATTGCCTCGATGTTCACATAATGGTGAAGTCTATGGTGATGAGCTTCTGCACTTTTTTTATAACGTTACTGACAAACTCCGCTTTGAAGTCCCGATGGAGGTCATCATTTCTTATGTACCAGGGTGAATTTGCAATGTCTCTAAGCACTTTGTTAACTTATTTATGTGATATGTATTGTATTACTGAGTGTACACACGTGGTCTAGTTCTAGCTCTGACTTCTGAGTCTCGCCTTTTTTTTTGTGACATTGGAAGGCAAACAAGCAGATGGATTTCCTGATGACAAGAAATTCACGCCGCCTAGAGACACCAAAGGTGGTAATGGTGCGTTGCCAATCTGAGGCCAGGATACTAGATCACGAGCAAAAGTAAGTTTACCACCTTCACAAGCAAGGAACATGACGTTATGGAGGCAGGAATAAGTAAGGCGGTGGTACATATCCGAGTGAGTCGCTGCGAAACTCTACCATCTAGTCAGATGTCACGGTGTTAGTTCGCCTTTTACGAGCTGCCTGGCAGGAAGGCAGATGGTCTATTCTGCAAAGGAGCCAGGACCAACACGGGGAAAACCTGTTTCTAGAACCTGTTTTTAAATTTTTTAATAAAAACAATGTTGGTCGGGTTCGGATATTTTGGCGATAGACTTGCCACCTATCATATGGTGACAACATCTTCGGCAAAGAGTGATCTTCGGCTTACCGTGGGTGCCCTGGCTGTGTCTCTACCTATTCGGATATACGGGCGTGAACAGAATGTTAACGATGAATGTTTTATTTTTTATATCACACTTCTGACAATAACTAACACTATAAAAATAATTAGCAAAATCGTTTCATCCACATAAGCAAGATCGTGTCGGTCAAGGGAAATTGGAGTTCATTTTTGTGTTAAACTAGCCGACCCGGTGAACTTCGTATCGCTTGACAGTGACAGCTACTTTGTTAAGTAGATGAGGATTAAAACTTTGTTTTTCCCATTTTTCATTGTTTTTTTTTATAAAAACCTTCTTCCGACTTTAACCAACACGGCAAAAAAGTAAGCTAAATAAGTCTATCCAACCGCGCGTAGTGTGATGACCAAGCCATATAGGGATTCATGTTTATTTATAACTAGCCGACCCGGCGAACTTCGTATCACTTGACATTAACAGATACTAACTAACAGTTTGTGTGGATTAAATCAAGGTTTTTACCGTTGCCTTGCTATTTTCCTGACCTTTTTTATTATTTTGTAGATAAAAGATAAGGTGGTCTTTTGTTTATTTATTAATATTTCACAATCTACTATCAGATCACACGGTTATTATCCGAGGGTGGTGTCAAGAGTCTCCGAAACCGGCGTGTCTCTATGAAAAGGGTAATGAACGTAAAGGAAGCCAGACAGGTTTGTAAGGATTGTGAGGTCTGGCACTCGATACTCTGCCTATCACGTAAGGGACTTGGCGTGAAGATATGTTTGTATGTATATCATCTTATTGGAACATTTTGTGTACAACAAAGAATTTGGTAATAAGAGATCATTTTTAATTACAGTTATAAATATGAAAGTCGAAAGCAATTTTAACACAATGGAAGCTGCGCTTGTGGAAAATTTACTTGAAATCAAATATTATAATATCTATATTATATTAATACGTGATGCCAAAACTTTGGACCCCTTTTTACGAAATTGCGCTGACACAGGAGCATAAAATTTGGCGCACTTATAGTTTATGTGTAGGAGAAGTTCAGAACGCTAATATTTTTCAATAAACATATATATTGATGATAACGATAAAATCACAGATGGGGCACTAATAAGTTTTTAAACAAAGTAGTTGGTCTTGAGAAATGAAGATGGCGTTCTTATCAACAAGATAATTAAAATTTATTATGATCGAATTTCGACCAACGGGCGACCACTATATTATTCCCCATGTTAATCTTGTCCACTGAGTAGAATAGACCATCTGCATCTAGGCGAGCACTAGTTAAAACATAGGTCATCATTAACAAGACCTCCATGACCACTCGAGCTGGTGCTGGGCAGCAACTTGCCCGGGTAGGCATCCGCCGCCTTACCTTTCCTGCCGTCATAATAACATTATCATTTGCCGGCCAGGAGGATAATAGCCGTAAGACTTGCACAATAGGCCTAACCTCCCGGCCAGGGCAGAGACACACCTTGGACAAAATAGAGTTTTTCCAATTTTCTAATAAAAAAAAAACGTTTCTCGGGATTGGCTATGTACCTGGTTGGCGATAGGCTTGCCACCTATCTCATTGTGGGACTTAGTGTCTTAGGATAGTAGCGGGTGCCCTGGTTGTGAATCTGCCTACCTCTTCGGGATGTAGACGTGAAGATACTTTACTTTTTAATTTTTGAAATACAATATATCTCAGTAACCTCCGAGAGGTATTTCTGAAAAAATAAAACCATGCTAGTTTACTGTGTGAAATTGTAAAAAAAACAATTATCTAATAATAAAACGAATACAGATTCGAATAACCTATCACAAATTATAGACAATTGTATTAGAGTTATTACAATCCAATACAAATAACTGGTTATAATTGCTTGCCCCGTGTTGGTCCGGGCTCCTTTGCAGAATAGCCCATCTGCGTTCCTGCCAGACATCTCGTATGCGAGCATAGGCTTACCGCCACTAACACCGTGACATCTGACAGGGTGACAGAGTTTCGCAGCGACTCCCCCGGATCAGGACCACATAAGGCGTTATGTATTCCAGCCGTCATAACGTGAGCACTTGCCGTTGACATATTCTGGTTTGAAGGATAAGGTAGCTGGTAAACTTGTTTTTACTCGAGGATCATTATTACGGGCTCAGGTTGGCAACGCATTATCACCTTTGTTGTCTCTAGGCAGCGTGAATTTCTTACCATTAGGAAATCCATCTGCTTGTTTGCTTTCCAATATCATAAAAAAAACTTACTTTCTTATTACTGATTTACCGTACCATATGCTTTATGTAAAGCTTACTAAGTTATCGCCTCTGTGGTCCAGCGATCCGGCGTCGGACTTGTCTTCTTGAGGTCCCGCGTTCGATCCCCGGCACTGGGGTGACATTTGGCACTCGGTGTATGTATTTTCAAGATAATATATGTCAAAGTTTCTGCCTGCACTAAGCTCTCGTGAACGATATAAAGTAGTTAAATAAAAAAATAATAAAAATATAAACAGAGGCGAATTATATTTTATAACATAGTTTTCAATATGCTTTTCAAGAATCAAAATACAGAACCACGGTGAAGCAATTAAAAATCAAACAATCAAATTTTACAGGGTAACAAAATCCTATCCGATCATGGCGTTTACACACCATAATAAACCTTGGGGCAAACAGTAAAAAAACAATATAATCGCCGGCCGTAAACGACCGGTATTTCTACCGAACCACTACCGCTTGATGGCCTGTTTTGAACCAAAATCAGCCCTGATAACAATGTTTACTTCAGTAAAATACATCGACACACTGTTTATTAGTAGAATTTATAATTTTCATCGTCGGCACTTGGTGGGATTCCATTACTTACATACTTTTTTAAATAACACTTGTAGTTTTTTACAATATGTTAAAATGAAATTGATTTATCTTCAGTTGCAAAAAGAAGCCTGTGCGTTGCCTGATGTCAGGATGTTAGGTTTCTAGTAAAATAAGTTTACCAGCTACCTTTTCCTCTGAACCGGAATACGTGAATGGCAAGCAATGACGTTATGGCGGCAGGAATAGAGACAAGTCGCTGCAAAACACTACCCCCTAGTAAGGTGTCACGTTGTTAGTGACGTTACGACTATGCTTGCTTGCTTTGCCTTGACAGGAAGGCAAATGGTCTATTCTGCAAAAAAGCCCGAACCAACAAGGGGAAAACTCTGTGTTCCAGTAATAGCCTCGACTAAATGTTCAAATAAATTCAGTTCATTTATTTGCATTACAATATAATAATATATAGTACATAACAAATATATATAAATATCCCTGGACAAGTTACACAAATTGAATCGGCTTGCTGACGTTTTTAAATGACTTTCCTTAATAATAAATAATCCCAAATCCAAATGACTGCTGTTACATATTAAATAGATATTTTTATGTGATTATACAGTTGATTAATATAAACTATTATTTTTAAGATGTTGAATTTTATAACAAATATACATTATGATTTTTTACATTAGAAACAGTCTTATGTGACTAACAGTGATACAAAATGCTGTGGGGACATCATAAAGCAATTTTTAACTAAAGCGCCGTAAAGTCGTGATAATTATAACGTCTTATAATAATGTAATATTATGATATCATAAAACTTTTTCATCTGACTGTACGAAACAGCTATAATAATTTTAAAGTAGACAAATCGTCAGCGAAAAACATTATAAAATGAAAATGTGTCGTTTCGTCCACTGTGGACGAAAATTTTGTGGACGAAACGTCAACAATCCTTTGAATCTAACCCCAAAGTAAGCAAGTTATGGGTGTTGGCCAATGATTCAAATACATAAAATACTTAAATTTAATAAACACCCAGACCCGGAAACGCAGACATCGAACCCGAGACTCACGGTTTAATATATTTTTATAATTGTATTCTACAATTCACGATGTCATGAATATTAGTGTCAATTCGAGTCATGCTACATTAGGTCAATGTTGCGAGTTCGATTCTCGGAATCGGTAATCCAAAATAAAAAAAAAGTTGCTAGGGATTCGATAGATGTCCGGTTGGCTAAAAGTTGCCTAATACAACGGAACCTTACACGTTTGGCTAATTATGAGTGTCCTGGGTGTACCTTTCCCTACCTTCGCGCTACGTGTTGATATTTGCTTAAAATCTGTATACTGTATTATCATGTAATATCATATATTATTGAAATGAGTTGCAGTTCACATGATGATAAATGATTACTGCAACAGGTTTTCCGAGGGGTGAGGAATTGTCTTGTTGTCCAATCTTCACGCCAAGTCTCATACGGTGTAGGCAAGGAGTATCGAGTGCCAAACCTCATGATCCTGGCTGACCTGGATCTCCGTGCCTTTCCTCCTGGCCTTCTCCACATTCATTACCTTTTCATACATGCACACCGATGTCGGATACTCTTGACACCACTTTCGGATCACACGCGAGCAATTTGATCGTTTAAAAAATAAATATGTCCTTTTCTTGAACTTTATGTACAAAAATATATACTTTTAATTTAAAATTAAAAACCTCCATCGTCTTGCATTCTGGCATCGGGCTTTACTTCTTAAGGTCCGGGTTACGATCCCCGGTCGGTAGTACTCGCTGTTCTGTGCCCCGGTCGGGATACAAAAAATAGAAAAATGTGTCTTTTCAATGTTTTAATAAAAGAATAACATTGCTAGGGATTGGATATATGCCCGGTTGGCGACAGGCTTGCCAACTATCACATTGTGGGACTTGGTGTTATCGGCTAGTCGTGGGTGCCCTGTTTGTTCCTCTGCCTACTATTTCGGTTAAATAGTCGTGAATATACTACTGTTTTTTAAATTAAATTGTGTATTATATCAATTTATGTTGCCTGTGTGGTCTAGTGTTAAAATTGAACTTGAATTAATAAAGTCTTGAGTTCGAACCCCAGGTCGCGGAACAACAAGAAAATATGTTTTATTTAATTACCCACTGAAAAAACATTGTCTGATATTAGATATGTGCCGGGTTGGCGAAAATTTTGCAACTACATATCATATTTTGGATTTTTTGTCTCAGTTAGTCACGGGCGTACTGGTTGTATCACTCTCCTTATTTGAGAGATTGGCGTGAAGATACTTTAGATTTTTGTATGTTTGTCGGTTTGTTAGTTCACACAATTTAATTAGTTTGGCCCATTTTGAATATTCTCTGTTTAAAGATAGGTAAATGAATACATGTCAGAGATAGAAGCACATTATCTGAATCCAATTCCAAAAATAAACCAAATTTTATATTTTAAAATTAAAAAAATTGGAGTTATTATACTCCAATTAAAAAAGCGAAATTAACAAAAAAATCCACATCAAAATTGGTCCATTAGTTTAGGAGTTGTAATGCCACAGACTTACATAAACACGCACGCTAAACTTATAATACTGAGGGATATTATGTTTCTGTTTTTCCGTTGGAGCATTGAATAAATTTTTTTACTTTCTTACTACCTATTCATACTAATATTATAAATGCGAAAATTTGTCTGATAAGATTTTATGGCTAAGCCGCTGAACCAATTACAGTATAAATTTATGCATATATTCAAAGAACCTCGTTCAAAAATCAACACAACACTTAAAAGATGAAAGTTTGATGAAATAAAAAGATTTTTTAAAAAAGTCTAGGTACTGTTCTGTTCTGAGTAAGAATAAAAAAAAAACCTTTTTTGAAATCTATTTGTTTTAAATATCCTATCCATCTCAGGTAGGGCTAATAATTTTTTCACTATAAAGGACGTAGTTAAGCAGGAAGGATCCAATCCACATCTAACTAGTTTTGAGATAATTGAAAAAAAAAGTATCTTCACGCCCATATTCCCGAAGAGGTAGACAGAGGTACAACCAAGGCACCCACGACTAGCCGAAGATACTTAAGTCCCACAATGTGATAGGTGGCAAGCCTATCGCCAACCGGGCACATTTCCAATCCCGACCAACATTTTTTTAATTAGAAAATTGGAAAAATCCAATTTTCTTTTTGTTGGCCTACCCGGGATTCGAACCCGGGACCTCATGCAGTCAAGTCCAACACCCGGACCGCTAG
>NJDC01002687.1:88479-120580 GCA_002245475.1 Calephelis virginiensis
GGAAGGCAAACAAGCAGACGGATTACCTGATGGTAAAAAAATCACACCGCCTAGTTTGTAATGGTGCGTTGCCAACCTGACGCCGTCATCTTAGGCCTAGAGCAAAAGTAAGCTTACCGGCCATTTTACCCTCCAAACCGGAACACGTCAACGGCAAGCATTGACGTTATGGCGGCAGGAATAGGTAAGGCGGTGGTACCAATAATTGTTATTACATGATTGTAATATAATTTAAATGTGATATGAAACTAATATCAGAGTAAAACTTGAATAATAAAACAATTAATATACTGTGATACTTGACGAATTCAAAAAGCTTATATATATTTTAATGACAGCCTCCTTTTTGAAGTTGTTTGTTATTTTATCGCCTCTGTGGTCTAGCGGTCTGGCGTCAGACTTGACCTCTTGAGGTCCCGGGTTCGATCCCCAGGTCGGGCAACAAAAAAAATTGGAAAATTTTCTAAAAAAAAAATAACATTGCCCGGGATTGGATTTGTGCCCGGTTGGCGATAGGCTTGCCTCCTATCAAATTATGGGACTTGGTGTCTTCGGTTGGTCGTGGGTGTCCTAGTTGTGTCTCTGCCTGGCCCTTCGCGGATATGATATACTTACTTACTTTCGTTTTTTTTATTAGATATGTTATGACCTATTTCCCTGTTATAACAAAGTACAGTCAAATACTAAAGACATATTGTTTTAAAGTACAGTTGAAAGGTAAAGTGCCTCGGGATACGAACGTCAATCATTATAAGATTGTTGGTTTGGATGTAATAGATTACATTCATTTGTTTTAGCTTCAGGCAACTATTTCCTGGTTAAATATATTTACTTGGAGATATATTCAAAACCTATATATCACCTCTGTGGTCTTGCGGTCCAAGTGTTGGATTTGAAGTCATGAGGTCCCTGGTTCGACTCCCGGGTCGTCTCACCAAAAAACATTTTATTTTCTAATGTTCTAATAAAGAAATGTTGCTCGGAATTGAAAATGCGCCTGGTTGGCGATAGGCTTGCCACCTATCACATTGTGGGACTTAGTGTCTTCGACTAGTCGTGAGTGCCCTGGTTGTGCCTCTGAAGATACTTTTTTATATTCGAAACCCATGGCACGTTTGTGTCGCAAGTAACCAAACAATCACAATTCACACGGTGCTTTTGACACTAGAGATTTTATAGGTGCGTTGGTGTCTAGTTTAGCTTTCAGGCCTTATTTGCTAGTACACCAGCTACCTTACCCTCTTTCTATAGTACCTACTCAACATTGTATTTGAATTTTTTTTCGTATTGATTCAGATCTCCTGTGGTAGTTTACGGTAGATATGGTTAAATTTAATCATAGTTTTAAAATGTTTGGTAATAAATAGTTAAACCAGTTACAAATACGAATAATTGGCTTAAAGTTAAAGTATATATAATTGAATTGTATTTTTTATAAATATTAAAATAATTACACACCAAAATATGGTAGAATATGTTGATATTCTTAAATATTTTTGTAACATCTCATTTACACACATATTCCGTAAATAAATAATTTTCTTTCTTACTTTCTTTGTGTAGAAAAAAACATCTGCCTTTTAGCCAGGCCAAAGCCGAAAAAGTTATCACTAACACGTCTACTACTAGTCATTTGCCGTGATACTCTTGTCCGTGTAGAGATCCAACCAATATATACCAATCTGTCCGAACTTTTCATATCGTCGAGATGACAGTTATGTGTTCTGGTCCAGAAGAGGGTAGCGGTTAGACTTGGAGAATTGCCCTAAAATCCCGGACATAGGACACCGACGCTTTAACAACATACATGGTATATACTTAGTCGGGTCATCAGTTCTGTCACTTGTTTATTGTTAAATAATAATCACCTGTGTGTTTTTAGAATAATAATTTATTTATCAAAATGAACTGAAAAAATCGTGTCTTCTTATGTTAATTACGTTTACTCAAAATGAGCCCCGCGATTTTCAATACAGGCCTTCAACCCGCGCTGCCAGTCGTCTACAGCAGCACGTTAGAGGTCCATGTCAATATCGGCGGCTGCTTTGATCATGGATGCCTTGAGCAGTAATTGAGTGGATTTAGTAATAGCAGCGCCCTGGGCGTAATTTATACGGCGCCCCCTACATGCTGTTCAAAATTATACTTAAAGGTAAATAATATATAGCGTACAGGATCTACCGTCCCTTTACATCCTGGCGCCCTGGGTGGTGGCCCAACCGCGCCATACCCAAACACCGTCCCTGGCTTTGAGTGACTCCAAAGAAGTAAATCTACCATTTTTCTCTTACCAGCAGGATAGCTTCTATACTTCTTATCGTTGGTACCTGGTGAAATTCCATTCTTGATACAATTTATTTATAAACACTTGTATTTTCCACAATATATTTTTATTTTTTATTTTTATAGTTTAGCCAACCGGTTTCGCTATAAAAACATCATCAGGGCTACATAACATGTATATCAAACATAACATATATAGCCATGATGATGCTTATATAGCGAAACCGGTTAGATAAAAATAAAAATATATTGTGGAAAGTATAAGTGTTTGTTAATAAATTGTACCTGCAGGATAGCCTTGATTTCTGCCTTGTGCCATGAAAAAGGTAAAATAATGGATTGGCTAATGACAGGTAAGCGAATATTTGTATTGGCCTTTTGAGGCTGAATTGCTGGAAAAATCTTAAATTGCACATATTTAAATAACTTTTTTTTATTATTTTTTTTGTAGAAGAGGAGGCAAACGAGCAACTGGGTCACCTGATGGAAAGTGATCACCTCCGCCCACGGACATCCGCAACACCAGGAGTATCACAGATGCGTTGCGGACCTTTAATTAAGTATCCCTGTATTCTGGGTCTGTGTAGAACAGACCATCTGTCTTTCTGCCAGACAGCTTGTAAGGGGTAAGTACAGATTAGAATGTAGGCCTTAACCGCCAAGACCACTGATGGTAAAGTGTCGTACAGCTACTTGATCGATTAGGGATCCACGGCCTTACCTATTCCTGTCAGGTAGACAGTAGACTATAGCAATATCCCTTCCATCCCGACCCCAGGAAGGCGATTAATTGTGTCATCTATGGTGTCTATAACCGTGGCCTCGGTTGTCTCTTACCACCAGGAATGCCGTGTGCTTAATCGCTTCCCTCACATGTTAAAATAAGGGGTTAGTTGGTACATGTACTGAGTATAGATGTCATCTTTACCCATAATTATGACTGCGAAAGTCTGCCTGCCTGCCTGGCTGACAGATGGTTACCCTTGTCAGTCCGGGCTCATTTGCATAATAGACTATCTGTCATCCTGCCTGGCAGCTCGTAAAAGGTGAGCATAGGCTTACCGTCACTAAAACTGTGACACCTGACTAGGTGGTAGAGTTTCGCAGAGTCTCGCCCAGATCGGTACCACCGCCTTACCTATTCCTGCCGCCACAACGTTACTGCTTGCGGTTGACGGTTCGGAGGATAAGGTAGCCGGTAAACTTATTTTTGTTCGAGCTTCATCATCCCGGTCTCAGGTGGGCAACGCATCATTATCAACGTTTGATGTCTCTAAGCGACGTGATTTTCTTACCATTAGGAAATTTGTCTGCTTGTTTGTTTTCCAATATTATAATAAAAACCCTTTAAAAGCTAAACCGTTAGATCGATTTTGACGAAATTTTATTTGCATACAGTTAAAGTTCAAACAAAAGCTAATAAATACTATTTTCTTATTTTACCCCTAAACACTAATGGGCGATCAAAGTTTATATGAAGATATACGCTGCTAAAGTTGCTTTTGCGATTTCTTCATTAGATCCTGACTTAATAACAATACATTGACTTCACAAACATCCTTTTAAAGAAAACATTTTTTAAAATCGATACACAAATGACGAAGATATCGACTATCGCGCATAAAATATAGGTATCGAAAACATTATAACCAAAGAGTATATAAACACTACGTAATAAGAGGCGGATCTTCCATAGATATATAGCAAACCTGAGATTTGTATGAAGTTTGCCTTAAGTGATACAATACATTTGACAGACACATGGTGAAAAGGTATAACCCGGACAATTTAAAAATAAGCCTAAAGGCATTGAGATTTAAGGCAATTAGTGTCATATGATTTGGTGAATAAAAAACATAGCAAACTTAATCCTTTCATTTTTTTATATGAAAGTTGCGTCAAACTGATTATAACCACCTACTATTTCATCGTGAAAATCGATTCAAAATTAGTCTCTATTTATCTCGATTTTCACTTTTTTTTTATTCTACGGCAAAA
This sequence comes from Calephelis virginiensis, assembly GCA_002245475.1. Taxonomy (NCBI): domain Eukaryota; kingdom Metazoa; phylum Arthropoda; class Insecta; order Lepidoptera; family Riodinidae; genus Calephelis; species Calephelis virginiensis. The sequence continues at coordinate 92,761 of NJDC01002687.1, forward strand.
AACATTAAACAAGCCCACGGCTCCCCTGACAGGAGATTACCGCAGATAATAGAAACCAGTAGTAGTTCAGGCTACCAAGGGTTTCACCTCCGAATTTTTTGAACCTGCACAGATTTTCATGAAATTTTGACAGGTAAGGTTTGATAGGAAACTGGAAACAAAATATAGGTTCCTCGCTATCTTGTGACTACGGTGATAGGCAAATCTTGCAAGTCTACTGGCCACCCTAACCTGGGGATCAAAACATGACATTGCCCTTAGGGCGGCAGGATGGGCAAGTTGCCATACAGTAGGTATTTACTCTACCACCAATGGCCTTGTTGGCAATGAACCAGTTTGCCTTTGCTCGCGTTATAAGAGTTGGGAGAGAGGCAAAAGTTCTAGTCTACACAGGATCCGGACCAATATCGGAAAAAAACACACGAACGCTTGGAATAATTTCGCTATGTCTATTTTGGTATTTTTAATAGTCAGGAAGAATCTTATAAAAAAATAAATTTAATGGAACACTGGAATTTTTAATTTCATTTAATTTAACTGGACTTCAATACTCATTGTTGAGACCCCATCTCACGGGTTAGCTAGCTTATTGATAGAAGAAGGTGTTCCTTTGCAGAATATTTTATTATTTACTAGCGCCCCGCTCCGGCTTCCCACGTGTACAAAATATACATACAAACCTTCTCTTCCAGCACTTTATCTATTGAAAAAAACCGCATTAAAATCCAGTGCGTAGTTTTAAAGATTTAAGCATACAAAGGCACATAGGGGCAGAGGAAGCGACTTGGTTTTATACTATGTAGTGATTATTCATAGCCTACTGTATTTTTGTTGTGTCATGTCATAATAAGTATACATTTTTTTTGCAGATAATTGCAAATTGAATAATTTTATTTGGATTTAGCTAGGTTATTACACTTCGTAATACTGAATAATGTTTACTTATGTCCAGTAAACAATTATTCTTGGCATTCATTCCATTCACTCATTTCATATTTACCTGTCAGAGTGCAAATCATAGCACAAAATAGTGATGCGCGTTTTTTAAATATTCTCCTGTATCTTCCAAAGATAAGTTGCGCATATTTTCAGTTATTTTAGCAAGGGATTATAGATCTTACTGGAATATATTAAGAACGAAAATTCTTGCAACCCTGATTTGTATTGTAAAAGTAACTATAGCAGAGGAGTTCAGGATGCTAAATTTGCAGTTAATCTAGCGACTTTCTCAATTAGATAGCTAAGAATAAAAAAGGTCTTGTAACGTATCTGTTCAATAGTTAAAATCGGAATTACATCGCTAATCGTAAGTGAAATTAACTTAACTATAACTATTATATTTTATTGTTATCGCTATTTTCTAAGCAAAATTTTCAATCTGGGAGACTAACTGTTACACTAGCGTTTCTGTTTGCTGAACACATAAGTTAATTACTCGCTTTGTGCATGACTGATGTTTTTCCAATGATGGACATACGTCAATTAGGCAAGTCGCTATAATTGCAAATGAACATAGATGACTTGTAAAGTTTCTGACCCAGAATATTTAAAAATGCACTGATTGACATGCCAACCTTGCTTTAAACTGACATCTTGAGCATTTTTTCAAGGCAAAAAAATACACATAACCCAACACGCACACCTCCATATAGAGATTTGACACCTATTGGAGGTGTTTAACCATACAATGTAATAGTAAAATATCTGCTATATTATAGTCTGACGCGCCTGAATAACTGCTCAAACCCCATCTTGGGCTCCCCTACTATTATGTGGATTGCTCAGTGACGTTTATGAGGGTTGTAAATTCTTGTGTCTAGTTTTGTGATGGCACTGCAAGGACTAACGACTTGCTCTTATGTAATAATTTACGAGGTCGTCTAGTACTACTACAACAGTCCTGATGCTGCTATGTTTACATGTTTGAGAACCAGACTTGACATGAATATCAGTTTGCTTAATAGAATCACCAGCTATATAATGCGGCTTTTTGTCTATTACAGTTATTTATTTAATAATTATTAGCAGTACTGACGAACTTTGTAACCCCTGAATTGATAGCTACTAACATTTTTTATGGAAAAAATGTTGTTTACAAAAAGATTATCGCCTCTGTGGTCTAGCGGTTCAGTTGTTGGACTTGACTGCATGAGGGTCGGGCAATAAAAAGAAAATTGGGTTTTTCCAATTTTCTAACAAAAAAAATGTTGCTCAGGATTGGATATGTGCCCGGTTGGCGATAGGCTTGCCATCTATCACATTGTGGGACTTATTGTCTTCGGCTAGTCGTGGGTGCCCTGGTTGTGCCTCTCCCTACCCCTTCGGGGATATGGGCGTGAAGATGCTTTAATTACAAAAAGACCACTACCATTTTTTCTTTCGATGGCGCCAAAACTCATATGGCAAATTTCAAACGCATGGGAAACAGAAGCGAATTTTTGTACCACCTATGTATACATAATGTATAGAACTAACATTTCCTCAATTTGCGCTACCAATTGATACAGCAGTTCTGCAAAAAGTTGAAACCGCGATCTTAAATCATTGTTCACAAGACTAGGCACATGATACGAGACAAAAAATATGAGCGATTATTTTGAGGATGTGTCATGTTTTTGCCTTGTCGTGCATGAGTGAAATCAAGGCGACGGCGCCTCGGCGCGCGCTCGGCTCATGTTACAAAGAACAACCCGCTCGCGTCCCCTACTACGAACTTTCGAGAAATTTCGAGCGAGACCACGGTTCCTATTTCTATTTAACAATGTATTTATAACTGTCAGCCCTTCCCAGCATCGCGCGGATGGATAAACTTCTATGTTATTATACATATAGTTTATCTACTAAAATAACCTCATTGAAATCCGTTGAGTGATTCAAAGATCTAGGGACACTTACACACAGAAGAAAACGGCTCGATTCTATACTAAGTAGTGATGTATACATATATAAAATTAAGTGAAAACATATTACAGAAAATATTGAAATAGGTTATTGGGATTTCTAATAAGTGCCTCAAGGCCATAAAGACGCTGAGAACAGGTAAATTTAAAAAACACTGGCTTTATTATCTGGAAGAAAAGAGATTAAGTAATGTGAAAATATGTGTGCCAGTGGACACTGACACACATCTTTTCACATTACTTAATATCAAGTACGCCGCAGACCGCCCAAAGTGGAGAAGAAAGTTTAGGAAACAGACTCTGTTTTACCTTAGCTAAACTTGAGGAACAACTGAGATTGACGCTAAGAAAGTTTCTCTTCCAAAGTACTACATCGACTATCTTTTAAAAGAATGAGTAAATTAAAAACATTTTTTAATCACAGAAAAATACACCTAATTGCCCAAAACAATGATGACTTCAAAAGCAAAAAAATTGTGACAAATAAATTTTAAAATTCAAGGTAGTTACATCTCAGCTATTAACATACCTCTTAGAAGTTAAAACCTCAAACAGTGGGCAATACAAGACAGATTGATTAAAATGTACCCTTGTTCACTAAATTATTACGTGGTAGAGCGTTCCGTTCGCCCGTATTGGTACCAACGTCTCTCTTATTTTTACTGCCATAGCGTTAATACTGATCACTCAGTATTCTGCACTGAACGGTCGAATAACCGATTAAATTTTTAAACAAAAAAACTTAACATCAAAAATCATTCTACATTAAATCACTGACATTGTAATGATATCTCAAAGCACGTGCCCATCAGAAAATGATTATCAAACTGACCCGTGTTGGTCTAGGTTCGATGTAGTAGAATAGACCACAAGCTGACCATTCACATAAAAAACCTGAATGTTTAATTGAAAAAAAAAACAAATTTAAAATTTGTGACATAAACATTATCACTCGTCGACATTTAGGCAAATCGATCGATATTTAGTTATGATCGAGAAACAATGGTAGCATTATTAATAATCATGGGTCCATATCTCAGTATCGTTCACCACACCGTGCAGTGGGTGTTACGTGTCATAATTTATGATACATTCCCTTTTACTTGAAAAAATATGCCATTAAGGAACCTAAATGGTAAACTGTATATTTGGTTTCCTTCCAAAGAAGCTGTTTAAAAAATCAAACCATGATACTTCGATGGCGGCTATTTAAATATCATCCTTAATCCGTGCAGATACGGGTGGTTAAATATTTCGTGACTTTAGCAAACGAATGGTTAATAATTCATTAGGCCGTGTGAGGTTCGTGGGGTCGTTATTCACAGTACTGTTTTGATATATCGCAAGAGGAAGTAATTCCGTTTACCTTCGTTATTTGTTTTATTTTCATAGTTGTCACTAGTTTTAAGGGTTCGAGGTAACTGTACTCTGTTACTAGGTATATGCTCTGTGTGACTCTGTAGTCATCTGAATATCTGACATACGGCTATACCATTTTTGAATGTATTAGAATCAGAGTTCAAGATATGATGCCCATCATCCTATGCGTGGCAGTCTATAACTGTGCGTTTCCGAAGGCATTTCTTACCTCGCACAACGCCTTGTAAAACCAACTGGACCTTTAAAAAAGAGTGTAATCATTCTGTAAAGGTTGGCAGCGCACCTGTGTTACTGCTGGTGTTGCGGATGTCTGTGGGCGGCGGTGATCACTCCCATCAGGCGACCCACTGCTATTTGCCTCGTTTCTGGGTTATTTTTTTAATATTAGCTCGCACGTTGATTGTACCCTAAAAGATGAGTCCATAGCCTTATACAAAACAAAAAAAAAACATCCAAAGTTCTGAGTAAAATATCAAAGCATAATTTAATATAACACTACATAATGAGGACGTTTCCCAATCAAATATAACATTTATGCTACTGTCATTATCAGGGATTCACGGCGTTGTATAAGAATGAATCGCTCAATCAACAAACCAACACGTTAACTCTTTTGTTACAGTTATAAGAATGCGTCTCATACAGAATAGCCGGCCGAAACTGCAATGAGTAGGCATAATGCTCTCAACAGTGTTGGAATGGTTGAATTCATAAGATGGCGAGATTTTGCTTTTCTTTTGTTTTTTTTTCTTAATTTTCGGCATGAGCGCTAGCATCTACCAAGTATAATTAATTTGCATGAAGTTTTCATTTAAAAATACTTCTTGTATCTCTCGCCTGGTTTCCTGAAGACTTAGGCAGAGGTAAAACAAGGGAATCCAGGACTAAAAGGAGACACTAAGGGTCACAATGTGATAGGTGGCATACCTATGATTGGCGCTAACCGGGCACATATACGATCCCGGGAATCGGTGGTCTATTAAAAAAATTAAAAAGAAACATATTTATTTGGCCGACCAATTTAGCTACCTGACCTGCCGACTAGTTATTTACCGTTTGTTTTTCAAAAAGCGGTAAGTAAATACACGAAGTGTTTAATTTCTTGAAACATAATATTTTAGGAGATTAAATAAGCACCCCGTGTTGCTCCTTTTTGGTTTTTTCTATTATAATAATAGTTTTTCTGTCTTCCTCTCAAGAAGCTGGTAAAAGGTAAGCATAGACTTACTGTCATTAGCACCGTGAATCTGACTAAAAGCATATCGTCAGCGCTTGCCGTTGACGTTCTTATTTTTGCCCGAGGCCTTACACCCCGGCCTTAAGTTGACAACGCACCATTACCATCTTCGTTGTCTATAGATAACGTGAATTTCTTACCAGCAGGAAATCTGCTTATTTGCCTTCCAATATTAGAAAGAAACGAAAACGCATTTTTTGAAAACACGAGTTCCAATTTTTGCGTAGTAGAAGATTTTAGCCTCTAATAATTAATAATAGTAAAGCTATGTTGCGCTGTTGGTCATAATATTTACGCGTGAGCGGGCACTTGCTACTCCTGTGTGACAGCGAAGACATTTACGATCGCATTTTTAAATATGGTCATTTAAATGCAGTTGTAGTTAATTACGGTGATTATTAAATTAATAAAACAAAGTCAAAAGGAAATGGCGAAATTACGACTGGGGAAAGTTCCTAAAAAACAATCAAAGAGCAGTTGCCGTCGTGATCAGTTTCGTAGTGTAACTAGTGAACTTTCTTATCGTTTAGACTTTTGGTTGGCAATCAATATATATGACTTTAGATGAAGTGCATTTTAACCTACTTCCAAAATTTGTACTTATACTTAGTATTAGTATAGCATATAAATATTTTTGAAGTGAAAACTTCTTTAGCGGCGTTACGTACTTTTTTTGGAATGGGTAAAAACTTCTAAACTCGCATCAGGACACGTGACCTGATGGAAAATTCGTAAGATGGCGCAGGGCGCTTGAGCGCATAAGACAACGCAGGGTTCTTGCGAGAATATTCGTGTTGTCATGTTTGTGTACGATAGCGTAATAGATAAATATAGTATTCTACCACATAAATAATACTGTTAATTAAAGCAATTCATGTAAAATTACTCCCAAACCATACCAAAATATCAAAAACGCACAACATTAATACCTATTTCACTTTTTACTTCTGCTGTCACTCCCGGAGTGCAACCCGATTTTTTATTGTTTTTTGTACTTTAACCGTTTTGTAATTCGAGTTCCAAAATTCTCTTATTTGAAAGAGCGTTCTACCGAGGTGATCTTATTGCCACCAAGTCAGGATCTGATTATGGAATCTCAGGATAGTAATTTATAACTACTAATTTTTGTGTACTGAGACGACGTGTCAATTGAAATTGAAGTTGGTTTTTGGGAGTTTTAATTCTCTTAAATAATGTCATTGATTTGACAAGCAGATGTGTTAATTTTTGAAACCTACGAAAATAGTGAGAGCTTTTACTTTAGACCACTTCCAATACGGGAGCAATAAAAACTTCAGACGTCTACCCGCAATCATCAATAACGATTATCATTAAATCTGGCAGAGGATGACCGCGTGGACGGGAAGTGCACACGCTCTATTCCAAAGCCGCTCTTTGTCAGTGTTGCTGGCTTTCGATATTATGAAACAAACTGGCAAGTTTTCAGAATTACCAACTCTTACGTCAAAATTATAGATTTTGTGTATTCCAACACCCAGATTCCAAATTATGATTTTAGGTCGACCTTCAAGAACCTATACGAGGCTAGCATGAGTAAGGTTGTTACTACCAAAACCACAATTAGGGTAACGTGCAGCCTCTTGCCCGGGTAGGGATTTATAGCTTTTCCTATTCCTGCCGCCATAATAACAGTGGCATGTTTCAATCCGGAAGATGGGTAACTGGTCCCACATTATGGGCCTAAACCCCCGCAACAGAACCTTTTATACCTATACCGGCTTAATCATAAACACGGAGTAAAGTACTCCGAGGTTCAACTTGGTATTACAGTCCGTATCACCATGTAATACAGTTATGCGTAATGCGTGTTTTCTAATAAAACGGATAATGTATATATTTTATACTAGCAGTTTCAAGCAGCTAGGCTTCTACTGCACCGAATTTTGATGAAACAAAGCCTATGTCACTCACGGATAATATAACATTCTAAAGGTGAAAGAATTTTTTTAATTGGTCCAGTAGTTTCAGAGCCTATTCATTTCAAACAAACAAAAAATCAAACCTTTCATCTTTATAATATTATTATAGATTTATATTTTACCATCAGAAGAGCTGTTTACTTGGGAGCCGTTTTATGCCATAGAAATATTTTTACAAATATCGTCAAGGCTTGAATAATAATAATAAATAGCTGAGACAAACATTCGTCTTCAAAATAATCTGTAATAGTAGATATTTAATTTTTACAAACATAATAAAATCGTGTTAGTTACACTATTTATAACTTAAGAAAGGCTTAACCGATTTGGCTGAAAATTGATAAAGAGGAAGCTTAGAATCTGGAGAAGGACATAGGATATTTTTTTTTATATGTATGACTCCGAGGAAACTAAAAAAACAACATTTAAATGTTTCCCATACAAACTGAACGGGTGGAAAAAAGCTCGCCGAAACAGCTAGTATATTATACTTTTATTAAATGATTTTCAAGATAAATCAAAGATTAACGTTAAGGACATTCTCACTGACCTAATTAATACGAAATCTTGTATGTGTTTCATTAATTTTTATAAAACTTTGTTACCTGCGTACATCTTAATAAAGTACATGTAATATATATTTTCACATTATTTTTCACATCAACAAAAATATTTAACATAAAAAATTGTCTGATTTCGTTTCTTTTTATTATAACCCAGTGTAGCCCTAGCTTTAGCTCTGCCATATTTTTTTAATTTAGTTTTTAGCATCATAATTACTTTATTTTAACAATTTCCTTTTTTTATTTAAAAAAACATAACAAATAGAGAAATAATATAATGAATAATAGAGAATAATATATTGGAAATTTAATTAAATTATAAATATGTGTGCCTAAAAATGCAACTTGAAATTTGAAACTATTTAATACTCGTATAAAGATTAGGTAAAAAGTTGGCACAGCCATAAATCGAGGTATGTTCTAAATTTAAAAATTTTTTCCAAGATTAGTTCCAAATAAAACATTTCTTTTCTTTCTAAAAATAAAGCCGGCTTGAACAATGAAAAATGTTTGTCTTAATCCTCTTATGTAAAAATAATATTCAGCTGTTGATGGGATGCATGTGAGTGATGGCAACACAGAGAGCCGCGAACAAGTGGACAGCGGTAACGTTTATCGACAGTGTAAAATGTCAAGTCATGCTAGCTTAAGCCAAAGCATCCAGATTCCAGACCCTTGGCCAACGCGCAGATATATTTTTATTAGAATTTTTTTATCAAATGTCAAACAAAATATATTTGTAAAATTTGACACGGTTTTGGCGCCAACGGGAAAATATGGACGCAATTTTTTCAATAAAAAAAATTAGTGTACATACTAAATACAATTATCCAATTTTAGTGGTATTTTGTACAGTTTTGTTCAAATAAAATGCGTAAGACAAGTATTCATGACGAAATTGGAGTATCGTGTATCTTATCCATGACTTTGCGTATGGTTTTATTATTGCGTATTTGCGTAGGGTTTTATTATTTGAAAGCAGGTACGACTTCTCGTAAATATGTACCTAACGGATAGTTTTTGTCGATGGTTAATGTTATTATATTTATGAGTTATGAGATCTGGGAAATTTTCCAGTCACTCTAGCCTATATACACGACAGTGGCAAACACTAACATTATTATGGCAATTATATACAAGGTCATTCAGGCAAGTTTCCGTTAAACGCTTCAACCTCATGGTATACAGTGTTAAGAGAACACAAGTCTTCCTAAGTACACAAGTATTCTTAAAGACACCCAATTTAGATATATTTCACTAAATTAAGCGCAACAAATGTACAATTGCTTAAACTTGACTTATTTGTATAGGTACTATGGAGTTTTACCAAGTGTCTTATACAGAAGGACTAAAATCTAAATATTTATTTACAAGCTAAAGTTTTAGAACCGTAGGTATCGGAACTGTCATATTCTGTCCAGGTTTGATTAATGATCAGGCCAGCTACTTGTTCGGCGAGAACTCAACGCGTCTTCATTTATGATATTTAACCGAATGCTGACCTCTTCTTCAAGTGAAAAAAAAAGAACGAGATTTTTATAGGATTTGTTTTTTATGTAAGTATGTTATTTGTTTTCTCCGCAATTTCCGAACCGATTTTAATAATTATATTTTTATTTGAAAGAGCACACTTTCGTGGTAGTCCATTTCCACCAAGTCTGGATCTGATAATGGAATCTTAGACAAATGAAAATCAGTATGCTGTACATATTGAAATCAAAATCATGTATGACCTGACTATATACTATGAAATATATGTTATGACCTATTAATTCTTGTAAATATAATCCTTATCAAAAAGTTTGTGTGCAATTGTATTTGTAAGTATTTAGTGGCAAGCCTATCGCCAACCGGGCACATATCCAATCCAGAGTAAAAAGAAAATTAATTAGAAAATAGGAAAAATCCAAATTTCCTTCTTGTTTCCCAACACGGGATTCGAACCCGGGACCTCATCCCGTCAAGTCCAACACCTGAACCGCTAGATCACAGAGATGATAATTGTTTTTACCGTTTTATTGGATCAAGAGTCTACACGTCTTTCAGTTACGGCACAGACCAAATATACCTATGTACGACTAGATGTTGCCCGCGACCTTGCTCGCATAATTAACGGTTCCACGGGAACGTTTTGTCGGTATAAACACTATCCTATGTTTTAATCTAAGTTACCTTCTATATGTGTGAAAATTTCATGAAAATCAGTGCAGCAGTTTTTGCGTGAAGGAGTAACAAACAAACAAACGTCAAAATTTCCGCATTTATAATATTAGTGAGATTTTCATATGTAAATGGATTTGGGTGTCCATTCAATTTATTTTAATATCCATTTAAGTATTTCTTTGTATCAATTTCGTTAACTTATATCACTAACATGTTTGTATAGGGTGGCTAGATTAGATACTTATTTATTTTTCCTATTTTGTCTATTTTTCCTATTTTCCTATTTATCCATAAAATAAGTAAGCTCCCCCAGCTTTGGGTGAGCTTTGCGCTTGAACACATTTATTTTATTTCATAAATTGACGCTATATTTCTTATACCTAATGTGTAAGTCTACCAGATATCTGGCCTTCCGGGGTTATGCCTGCAAGAATCCCCATTCGAATGCAAATTTCTGGACAGTGCACTACCTTCAGTAGTTTTCTCAGTATTGATAACGTCAGTGCCTGCCGTTGACGTGTTTCGGTTCGGAGGATAAGGTAGCCGGTAAACTTACTTTTGCTCGAAGTCTAACACAGTCTCAGGTTGGCAACGCACCATTGGCACCTTTGCTGTCTTTAAGAATGGGATTCTGCTTGCTTACCTTCCAATACCATAAAAACAAAAACAACACTCTATTACGAGATACTAAGCAGAGAGGTAGATTTTCTATCCTATACAGGGGTCTATAATCAGACCAATAATGAAAAATACATGGAACTGTTATTTTCAATTAAAACGCTTCCCAAAGTTTTCTCTATTAAGTTTGACTTCAATGACAATCAATGATAAAGAACATACCGTTTAATCAGGGCAAAGTTTTTACTGAGCAAAGTTTCATCTAAGATAGTGATCATACCGTTTAGTAGAATCAGGGCAAAGTTTTTACTAAGCAAAGTTTCATCTTAGATAAAATCATGCAATATGCTAATTTAACACAATGGAAAACTATTCCCACAAAAAGCGAAATATCAGTCGCACGTACGTCTGGCGTTATCGAGGGAGCGAGCAACGTGTGGAGAGATGATGTAGCGATACGGCGCCTCGGCGTACGAGGAGCGCCCGACGCTAAATCAACGAAGCACGGGCTATGGACACGCTTCTCAAACTCTGCTAATTAAATTTTCAGTGTAAACTACACACAAATACAAAACCGTAACCGAAGTATCGCACCTGTATACCTGTATCTTCTTGTCCAAATTACCACAGAGCCTAAAGCCGAAAGTCTTCGACCAGTGTGAGACCAGTGACGACATATGGAACTGAGACTTGGCCGTTAAATGTGGGCCTCTTAATTAAGATCAGAGTCGCTCAGCATGCTATAGAGAGAGCTATACTCAGTGTTTCTCTGCGAGATATGATCCGTAATTCGGTGATCCACAAGAGAACGAGAGTATCCGACATAGTTCAGAGAGTTAGCAAACTGAAGTGGCAATGGGCAGGCCACATTGCTCGCAGAACCGACAACCACTGGGGAAGAAAGGTTCTCGAGTGGCGGCACCGCACCGGAGGACGTAGTGTTGTACGAACCCCAGCCGGTGGACAGATGACCTGGTCAAAGTCGCGGGCAGTCCCTGGATACAAGCGACTGGTGACCGTGACTTGTGGCGCTCTTTGGGGGGGGCCTATGTCCAGCAGTGGACGTCCTCCGGTTGATGATGATGATGATGATACCCGAAGTGATAGGTAGCAACCTACGACCTACGATTAACCGAACTTTGTTCCACAGCTGACAGGTGGCCTATCGAAAACCGGGATTATCGGGATTGCAAATAGTAGGTATGCAATCCCGAAAAAAGTTGTTATTTTAGAAAAATAAAAAAACATGTTTCAAGTTTCCAGATCCTAGAATCGAATCAACTTCTAGTAGTCAACATAAATATACGATAGTAATGGATAAGTTAAGTTCTTAAGGCGGTAAATCTCTACCGGGAAACGATGCTGCATCACACCAGCCTTATTGAGATTGATTCGTTTATACATGGCCTTCTCTTACGAGCAGTAGACTAGAAGGCAGATGGTCTATTCTACATAGGATATTAGGTCTAACATGGAGAAATATATCACAAAGTTCTGAAAGAGCTCCAAAGTTATTTAAAATTCACCTAAAAAATGGTGTATATTTATTGCTTATAAATAATTTTAAGCCGTAGACAACTAGCACAACATAACTATATTATGTCACCAGGTCCTGACTTGTCATTTCTTGGTAATGAAGCTAAAGTCGACTACTATAGCTTACAGGGACCATAATTTAAGTTAAACTACAAAAAACCGACTCTAATTCTATGACTTACGGCCAATATTAATAATCAATCCTAATCCAAAACTCGCTGTCCAAGATTGATATTTTGATCCATTTTTATGTTATCGCTGGCCAATAATTTATCTGTGCACAGGATAAATATGGGAATGAGGTGTAGGATAGGCCGGCGGATTCGCAGCTATCTAGATTGCTTGAAATCCATTACATTGAGATTCATTATTAACATTGGCCGTTAGTCATTTAGGAACACAAAAAATATGAATTCTTAGATAATATATCTCAATTTTTCAAATCTTGATCAAACTTGTTAGAACATTTAATAAAACTGACACCTACGAGTACTATAGCATAATAAAAAAATATTTAAAAAATAGACGATTTGGCACTCTTCTCCTGAAAAAGTAAGTTCGTTAAAAAAGGGGTTTATACCACCGACGTAAGACGATTATAAAAAAATGAGAAATAAGCTTTGACATAATTATTTTGAATTTAGGATTTTCCTAGTTACATTTCTAAAAATTAATCACTCTTCGCCTTTTTAAATGTGTACCTAATAATAATATAATTACACAGTAATCTGACGACGTAAATTTCTTCAACGTCCCTCCATTGCAAAAAAGTATTTGTAAAAATCCTTCTGTTAGTCTTTCAACAATAAAAATGCGGTATTAATTTTGAGAACCACTGGAAAAGATCATCAGACATTTTGTTTATGTAGCATACCGGGCACTAAGTGGATTGTAGATTTCATGGTATAGCGGACCAAGCTTAGACGAGAATGCACTGCACTTGGATAACGGGGCCAGGAAATCTGAATATTAGATACCATCTAGCAGAGAGGCTAAACGCCATTTTTCTACATCAACGCATACACACCTTTAACAAACAGAAACTATATATAATAGAAAGGTAGAATATTTATATCTATATGTATAAAAGAAAGTCGCGTTAGTTACACTATTTATAACTCAAGAACGGTTGAATCCATTTGGCTGAAAAATAATGGGGAGGTAGCTAAGAACCAGGAGATGAACATAGGATACTTTTATATAGGTCGACTGCGAGGAAAGTAGGAAAAATAACTTTTTAATTTTTCCTTAACAAACTGAATGGATGAAATGAAGTTCACAAGAAAAGCTATAATAATAGTTATAGTACGTAATATAATCCCTACATAGTATAAAACAAAGTCGCTTCCTCTGTGCCTATGTCCCTTTGTATGCTTAAATCTTTAAAACTACGCAGCGGATTTTGATGCGGTTTCTTTTAATAGATAAGGTGATTGAAGAGGAAGATTTATATGTATATATTATACAAGTGGGAAGCCGGGGCGGACCGCTAGTAATGGTATATAATAAAAAAAAAACTGAATATGTACATTAAATATTTTTAAAGTAAATTAATTGCTACGTATTAGATACCGCACACTACTACTACTACACTACATTACTACTACACTCGCTACCGTCTTTGGAATTCCCTATTTGTATGAAAATTTTGAACTATGCCTTTATTGGTAGCTTAGAAAAACACATTATTAGAAAAATACACAAAGTTTATCAGAGGATAGTTTTTGTATCGTTTTTAATTAATAAATAAGTCACCTGGCTATATCTAGGTGGAATGTTCGTCAGCTGTTGCCCTGAAAGTGTAACGTAGGAGCTAGTCAGAAACATTTATAGCCTAAGTAAATGTACCAGCTGACGAGTTTTCCCCCAACATACTGCCAGCTGATTTGTTTTATTACTTACAGGATCCCGGCGACTCTGATTCATTTTACGAGTTTTCGACTGAGAGGAACTTGGTCGTGAAAATCTGTCGCTGGCTCACGGACTATTTGTCCAGAGATATTCATTTATTTATATCACATCAGATGGGAACTTTCAAGGGATTCGATAGTTTTGGCAAAAAATGTTATGAAAGTCTATATGATTTTATATATATATATAAACCTGCATGTAAATGTAGATAATTTTGTACTTTAATTTTAATTTCGATATTATTACTTATTTATTTTCATTTCATAATTATTTTCGGATATTTTTTATTTCTTACTTTATAACATTGTATTCCATGTTTTTTAAAAAAATATATAACCTGATCTACCTCATCTATTATTATTTTTTAACTACCTGCATGTTTTTTTTTATATTATTAACATACATTAGGATGCTGTTGAGACAGGATTTGTTTATGTATTTTGTATGTGTATTTTACAATGTTTGTTGTTAGGTGATTTTAAAGTCTGTAATAGTGTTTTAATTACCGTGTGTGCTGTCAAAAATTATTATAATGTATTTTAACTGTTGACGTATTTCAAGAGTTACGAATGTTGTTCCTACGAAATAAAGAGGATGAATTGAATTAAATTAAATTTATTTTAATAGAAGATCCGAACTTACATCGACCTTATTTGATAATAAATTTAGTATGTCACGTGTCAAAATAAAATTGGATTCCCAAAAAATTCCTGGACATAATATTTTAATAATTTGTTCAAATTCAAATACAAATCATTTATTTGCAAAATAGGGTTACAAAGTTATACAGAGTTGTTTTGATGTGGTTAGAGTAGATACAGGCTTATTTCACCATTTTTGGTATGCAAATTTGTTTTCAAAAATTAGCTTTAAATTACAAATTTAAATTTTACCCAAGAAATTAACATGTAAAAATTGTAGCGAAATTATTAAATAATACTTAGTTAGAAATAATCCTTTTCCTTATAACAAATTAGATGTCAAGTACTTATTTTCTATTAGTCAAACATAAAATAAATTTAAAATTAATATCTGAAATTGTGGGTTAAATTCATATAATAATGTCATTAACAATTAAAAACTACTTTAAAATAAAATTGAGAAATATGAGACTTCGAAATATCATTATCAAATAATACTAGCCAAAATTGACTAACTTTACTCAATATAAACACGAAATTCAATAAATTATGAAAAAACTTTGATCACCTTTTCTCTCGATAGTGCCAAATGTGATTTCTAACTTAAATCTACCTTCGCGTGAACATAATACTAGAATAAATTAAATAAACACGGGTGTGAGCCCTGGAATTTGCAAACATATAAATGTTCATCACACAAATGTCTACCCTTGCTGAGAATCGAACCCGATCCTCACAATTGGTTTGTGTGGTTAGGAGTGTACGCTAGCCACTCTACCAACGAGGTATATACATACATATCTGCATGCCCACTCCCTTACGTGATAGGCAGAGAGTATTGAGTAGTAGAAACTAGTAGGTACCAACATGTAAAAAATTTATCCACCTTTCTTTTTGCTAGTCATAACTTTAAATTTACTATCAACTTTCATTACTGAAAGAAATCTAAGTACATAGGTACTTAATGGTCTGACTTCTAATAAATAGGTATATATAGACGTTAAGAAATTTGCAAATTATTTTTTCACTTGCCCGGCATGATTTCAAAACAGCATACTTTCATTGCATGACTTGCAGACTATTTAAGATTTTTGCGATCGACTGTACTATTTTTTCCAATATGAAAAAACCAACCAGAATACCAGTAAAGTACAGCAATGCAGACAAGTGCATGCATAGACCATATATGAAATTGATAAGGTATGACATGAGTTACGATCATCCGTTATGCTCCGTTACAAACACTTGTAAGGTAATTATAATTGAGCTAGTGCACGGAATGACGAAAACAAGCGAAACGAACTGAACTGCAATTTCAACATTTTTTACACGATGATATGTAACTTTTACATGTTCACGCAGCACCGGAAAACCCTATTGAACTAGTCATTTCACACTCGTAGAAAACATACATAATTATATTATTCGACAGTCTTGATTTTTTGTTACCTACAAATTATGAGCGTATGGAATTATCTTGAAGAGCCCATGATTGTAGGCTGGCGAGTGACGTTGCATTTTTAAAAAGATGGGGTCTATTTTGTAAGTTCGGATAACAATTCGAATACGCTGACATAGGTTTTGTGTAATAGGGTTTCTAGTTGATTATTACTACCGGCTGTAAACATTGGTTTGGATGGTATACTTGGTCCATAACAATAAAATTAAATTAAAAATTTAAAGAACCCCGACACATGAATTTAATTTACTTTTAAAAAGTTAAAAATTCTGTTAATCTCCCCTTTCACATCTCACAACTTTTTAAATGGTTCAATGAACAATAAACGGTGGATGGAAATAAAATTTCTTCCAAAGTTTGAATCCTTTTTTACAAGTGTCTAGAACGAACGTTTTCTTCAGACATAGCCTACATTTACTCTGTTATCAATGACATGGAAATGAAATAACTGCTTATTTTTATTTATTCTACATATTGCCGTTAAAACATACGTGGGTGTAACAGCATATAATAAAATTGAGAAAAAAAAAACTGTCGATCAGAAAAAAGATTTGTGGCACAAGCGCGTTCAACGTGTTCAGGTTGGACGCTTCAGAAACTACAACAAGAATTCATTTACTATTTTTTAAATAATTTATGAGCAATAGTGTACAAAAAGGAACTGAATGCTACATGTCGTTGTTTTCTAGTTAACTTAACCTCGCTGTAAAAATAGTAAGATGAATGTTTGGATACCGGCAAGACTACTCTACACTACAGAAAAGAACATTATATTATCGAGCACCGATGCAATGGTAAGGATTCCAATCTGGACTAAATGCCACAAAGCACTTAATCAACAAATGATATTAATGTTTTAATATAATGAAAATTTCACTTTTTATGTTTTTAATGTTATATTATAATGAAAATTGATATGAGAATAGGACCCCTGAAATTATAAGCGGTAGCCTAAAGAACGATCATTCTTGAAGCTTAGACAGGTGAAGCCTGTTTATAAATGTCGTCAATTGATGCCCAAAGTCATGTACCGGGGTACCTATTTGAACAAAATCAATTGGTCAAAATTAGATAACTACTTTCCTTAAATCAAACAAACAGACAATCTAACAAATAGACATACATATTTAAAAAAATAGGTTTAAAAGCGAATGCAGTGCAACTACAATTAGCCGAAGGTACTATAAGTAGTACCTTTGTCTAGGCTAGGCTAGTCCCACAATAAATTAATCATACTTACGAAATTAACATATTGTGTGTTTTCTATTTGCCGCCAAATCTTTCCTGATGAGCAAAAGTATGTAAGTAGTAAGTATATATTGGGTATTTTTATTTTAGCACTTGCCCTGTGCTTGGGATATGACATGTCTTACTATGACGTCTTGTGACTATTAAAAAAAACATAGACATAAAATATGGAAATTACCAACAATAAACTTTGTTTATTTAGTTTATTGTTGGTAATTTCACTTTAAAAAAAACAAAACAACATTGACATTTAAAAAAAAATAAAAAATACAAAATTTATGCTAAAGAATAGAATACATAAATATACTATGTTTGATAGAACAAACATACTTTTAAATGTCTCTAATTAATGTTTATTAAAATACGTATAATTCCTACGTAAATAAATGCAAACGTAAGTTTGTTTGTTACACTTTCACGCGAAAACTGTTTAACCAATCATCATTTTTTTATGATAATGGAAGGCAAACAAGCAGACGGATTTCCTGATAGTAAGAAATTCACGTCGCCTAGAGACACCACCGACTACCTTCCCTCCAAACCGGAAGACGTCTTGACGTTATGGCGGCAGGAATAGGTAAAGCGGTGGTACCACTCCGGGCGAGTCGCTGCGAAACTCTACCACCTAGTCAGATGTCACGTGATCATAAAAATAAAAATTAATAAAAGAAAGAAACTTCTTTTTTCAAGTGACTTTACAGCCCAATATGATTTCAACAGTAACATATTAAATAATCTCATTTTTTATTGAAAAAAATAGAGCGAATTAAGGCTCTACCAACAGCAATAGGCAACCGATTGCCTATTGCTGTCGACACGTTGGCACAACATTAGCATTTGTTTAAAACAAATTTTAGTTGTTGCTATTGCCAACCGTCCACTTATTCAATCCCGGACATCTTTTTGAAGTGAAAACTTCTTTACCGGCTTTGCGCACTTTTTTTGGAATGTGTAAAAACTTCTCAACTCGCGTCAGATCGTCAGAACGTAAGACGGCGCACTGCGCATACGCGAATAAGACAGCGCAGGTCGCTTGCGCGATAACTAAAATAAAACGTAGATTCATTGCTGTTTTTGTATTGCTTACATATTTCCGAACAGTATAGGATTCGCTTTGAATAATACCAGTACGAGTGAGTGTAAAACAATCGCATAAACTACTACGGGTTGGCCCCTCGCGTTGATCTGCAGTATTAAATAACTGTACTGTAAAGTGTAAACTTTTTCTTGCTTTGAATGCTTTGAAATTTGTAGTAGATAAAATAGATATTAGTTTAGTAAAACATCTTTTAATTTATTTGCGACTTGTAGGTATATCATAGTTTCTCAGTTAATAAAAATTACAGTACAACATTGTGAAGAAGTTTAGCTGTTTTCGAAAAAGTTGGAAGTTTAACAAAGGAAATAATAGTAGAAGGAAAATCGATAGACACATATTATATTATATTGAATTGAATTATGTATAAGTTTAAAAATTATATTAGTAGGTAGGTAGCGTACTGAAGTTTCATGGTTTAGCACAGAGCACTAATAGGTAGGTGCTTATAATACTAATAAGGTGTACAAGTACATTTTACGGATTGTATGATTACAGTGCGAACCCAAAAATGTCAAATTAAGCACCAAGCTATTTTATTATACCAAAGGAATGAAAGTACTTTCATAGTGATAATTAAAGCAATTCGTGCAAAATTATTCCCTAATCATTCCAAATTACAAAAATATCAACACCCGACCACTAGAATAGGTTAATTGTAATTGGAAAATCATTATCATGGATTGTAGAATATTGGTTTATTATCATAGTACAGTCAGTCTGACAAGATAATAAAGATATATAGCTGTTTTTATTATCACCGTTTCATCTTTTTCTTTGTGACGTAAGTGCTCGTCACAGTCATATTGCGTTATAAAAATAAGCTATCAGCTAAACTTGCACATTCAGCCTAATATGTCATCTTTTAGGAAGCAACTCACCAGTAGCTTTTATGGTGTGACGTGACGGTATGCTATTGTTTCTCATCAACAGATCAGCCTATTTAAACGCTACATTATAACGTAAAAATATTTAATAAGACAATATTACACAAATTAAATCTAACCCCAAAGTAAGCTCTAATACAAAACAAAACTTAAATAGATGACAGAATAAATTTATTAATCTATGTCTATAAAATGGACTTATGAAAAAAAATGTATGAGATTTTTTTTGCAGGTTTTAGAGAAAAAATGGACGCATGTTTTACATAATTGATTGCTGCGTACATATATTGTAAAATTAGACAAACTCACGTTGTTAGTAACAATGTTAATTAATAATATTTATGAAGCTAATGTATTGCGTGTTTTCTTTTTGCTGCCAAATCTTCCTCTATGAACTTAGGTTAGGATGCCACCATATTACTTAAGACCCTGACATGTCTTTCTATAACGACTGATGACTATTTTAAAGTAAATTAGACATAAAGTATGGAAAAGCTCAACAAGAGACACAAATATTGTAAAAGAAAAAAGAGGCCGTATGGTCAAAAGGTCTTACTTAGCCTGTCAGAAAAGAAAAAAGTATGAAAAAGAAAAAACTATACCGCGAATTTGTAATATTGTACGCAAAATCTATTCATGAGTACCATGAAAATATAAGTCCATTATGACCAGACAACCCTCATTTTAATTCCCCTAACTGTTTTAACTGATGTTAAAATTCAAAATCGGTTCCTTGATCATTTTCCACGTTACGTATGTCAGATCAGGTGGTGTACGGACCCATATATTGGCTAATCCCTAAAATCCACTTGGAGGTGCTTAACTGAAGGGATCATTGGGGTTGAATGTGCATTCGACCCTCGTGACTTATGAAATATACAAATTACACGCGTTTTGATCTCACACCTGTCAACTATAAGCTTCGATGGTATCAATTTTGATAAAGCATCTCTCGAACCATATGTTCATCTCTCAAAAGGATTTGCAGGTAGGGGATTATACAAAATAATTGATAAAAAGCTATAGCCCGAATTTCTATCATTAAAATCCTAGCTTCATTTTAACAAAATGTAATCCTCACGAAAGTTGGCTAATTAGTTTTCTGTTATGCTGTAACAAACTAAACATACAAACTAACAGTTACGAATCTCGCTTAGGGTTAAATAATTATTTATTAAATATGTCAATTTAGGTACAAATGTGTTTCAGCATCGATATAGCGTAAGTTGACCGGCTTACTTCCGTAATACGACAATAACAAGCAATAACGTTATCGCATCAGAAACATGAAGCTTGTGGCTCCAATTCAGGAAAGCTATTGCAGGACTTTAGACTGACTAAAATAGGAAAAGAGTTTAGTGGTGTGTGTTGTGTGGAGCTGAATATATTTGGGAGTTTTTGGCTTCCGGTAAGTCCAATTCATTCATAGCGCACTATTTTGCCTGTTTTGTCACGTCATAATAATTATACAATTTTTAGTAGAAAATCGCAAATTAAATAATTTTATTCGGATTTAATTACGGATTACCGCAAAGTACTGCCTTCTTCTATCAATCAAACAATTTTATGTCTAAATGATAAGATTATTTAACAGGCGATTGGATCATCACATTCCTTCGTCACAATGATTATTTAGGATATTAATTTGTTATTAGTCAAAAACCTTAAAACTTTTTCAAATTTTTTACAAGATTCAAAGGTAAAACTGCAAGTTGCAGTTGTTGCAAATTACGAAGCCAAGCAGACTTTACTTTTTCACCGATTTCAAAAAAGGAGGAGGTAATATGTTTGGCTTTGAATGAAGCTTAAATGATGCTCCTTTTAAAATTGAAAGAGCTCCTTTTTATTTGAAAGAGCTGTACCTCCAAGTCGATGATAAGAAGATTAGATTTGATAATAAATTCTAAGGAAATCAAGAAAATTATTTTTTTATACAAATCAAAGTTTTTTTGTAGTTTTTAACCGGAAGGTGTTCTCGATGCATAATTTTTTAATTATTCTTTTGTAAGATAGAAGGAAGGTCAATAGCCAACCGACGTTGATGGTTCTTTTATAGAAAGATAGGTCACGATTCCGAAGTCGTCCCATGTTAACTTTACCAGGGACCATTTCGGGAACATTTGCAATCTTTCGAAAAAAAAAATATCCAATCGCGACACCAAAATAGTTGGAGGCGGTTGTTGCAGTTTTACTGAGCTTCCGCGTTTTCCGTGTTAGTCCCGGCTCCTTTGCAGAATAGACCTTCTGCTCTCATTCCAGGTAGCTCTTAAAAGGTGACCACAGGGTTCCCGTCACTAACACCGTGACATCTGACTAGGTGGTAGAGCTCGCTCAGATTGGTATTACAGCCAAGTACCTATTCCTGCCGCCATAACGTCAGCGCTAACGATAGACGTATTCCAGTTCGCCGGGTAAGGTAGCCAGTAACCTTACTGTTGCAAGAGGCCTAACAACCCGGCTCAGGTTGGCAACGCACCATTACCACCTTTGGTGTCAGTAGGCAACGCGAATTACCATCAGGAAATCCGTCTGCTTGTTTGACTTTCATAAAAAAAGAGTTTAATTATAAATCACTGACGTATTTTATTGAATCGCGTATTTAACGAAGATTTTTTAGACAGATGGTCTAGTCAGCAAAGGAGCGCGAACCAACACAATAAAAACTAAATAAATGTTTTTCTCCTCTGACTTTCATATAGGAATGACTGGCTAACAATGTATGTTTCCGCCGCAATAACTGTATTTCGCAAACGTAGACTAACAAAGTGTCTGATGAGATAAGATCGGTTTCCGTAAATCTCTTTACAAGCGGCCTGACTTCACATAGGTGAATAGTTTCAGTTGTTTTAGTAACTATACTTCCATACTTATCCCTGTACAAGTTTGGAAAAAGGAAGGTCAGAGGCTATAGGCTTTAATGGTAGGCTTAAATATTCTAGCCTGAAGCAATTTTCCAAGTTACCTGTTTTCCTATCAATAAAAAAATCTTCACGCCCATATCCGAGAAGAGTTAGGCAGAGGCACAACCACGATTAGCCGAAGATATTAAGTCCCACAATGTGATAGGTGGCAAGGCTATCGCCAACCGGGCACATATCCTATCCCTATATTAGATATGTGAAAATCCCTCCATTTTTTAGGAAAACCCAATTTTCTTTTGTTGCCCGACCCGGGATTCGAACCCGGGACCTCATGCAGTCAAGTCCAACAAATGAACCGCTAGACCAAAGAGGCGATTTCCTCTCAGTGTAACCAAAAAACTCGAAACACTTACAAAGGTATAAGCCTCTTTGATATTTCAAGATCAGCAAAAATGGATGCATTGGTCTGGTGTTCTACCCAGCGGACTTCGAGCATTTCCCGTAAATACCACATCTCAAAAGCGTCGATGTGTAGACGTTCAGAAAAAATCGGAAGTTGCTATAATTGATATAACGTTGTTGGGATTTATAACAAAGTATACCCTCTTAAGATGAACTGTACAATCAACCGCTTTTCTATGTTTTGGATTTCAAGTTATTTGGTACATTTACATTAAGTGTTGTTATGTCTGAAATTTCTAAACTGTAAAACTAATACCAACCTCGGACATCACCTGAGCAATTTGATCGTGGAATGTCAACCTATATCTTTCCAGGTCCTTTAATCCATCCACACTCGCATTATATATCTGCTTTGCCAATCTTTCATCTGTCATTAGTTCTATTTGGGGTAAGCACAGAATTATGCAAAGCGAGTCTAGCCCCTTTACTCAAAACCTCGCTTTAAAATAGCTTACCCAGCATCCCAATTAAGTACTATTGTGAATAATATCCACATAAATTTTCACACCTTAGACAACTTTAACAATTTCGGAAACTGAAAAAACAAGTGTTTAACGAGCGTTTTGATTTCTTTGTAGTAAGACGATGTACCTACTAACAGCTTGAGCTCGACAGGCGAAAATTTTAACTTAACAGAATAAATATGGCAGTGACTGTACACGTTTTTTAACCCTTCGTGCTGGAGAGAGTCAAGAGAGCGCAACTACAACATAATTCAATTAAAAAAACTTCACAATCACACTGTCTTTAATGATAACGATGTTTATAACGAGCTTCGGAAGCTACAACGGCAAACATCATTACCAAATACAAATTGACAAGCAATATTTCAAACTCCATGATTATCATATCAGTCATATACCATAAAATTAAATCGCTAGGGTTGAGTTCAGTGAATGGAACAATTACTCGGCTAAAGTGCATGTGTCGGTGTTGCGACAATGACTTCATTAGTAGGAAATTGCGAGGTGTGAGGCCGGCCTTATGATGTATGATACTTAACTGGTAATGTGCTTTGGTCTTTGTCAACACTAATTGTGTTTATTGTAAACTTGTTTTTATAACACCCTGTGCAGTTGATTGTAACGGCTTTTTGCTGTCCTTTTTATACATGATGTGTAAAATAATATGTTATTACCTACTGTCTTGGTTTGTCGGGCTACTGTTACAATTAATTGTATAAATGAGTTCTTTGATTCATGGTGTAATGGATCATTACTTCATTTATATACATCATGCGTTAAATAAGTTATCACCTACTGTCTTTGTTTACAGAGCTACTGTTCTGTCATTTTATAATTAATTGTTTAAAAGAGTTCTTTGGTTCATGATGTAAAGAATCATTTCTTGATTTATGTACATGATGTGTTAAAAAATAATATATTGCCTTCTGTCCTGGTTGATAAAGCTACAGTTCTAAAATTTTATATTTGACTAGCAGCCAGTCCCTTCTTCGCACGGGTGGACAAATTTCATTTTTTTCCTAGATATGACGTAGCTTATATTATTCATCAGGGATATCGTTGACGTCTGATGATAAAATTTATTTTCGAATCGGTCCAGTAGTTTCGCAGTCTATAATATATTTAAAAAAATTAACAATTAAATCTTTCTGCTTTATTATTAGTATAAATATTAAAAGTTAAATTACCCAAACGAATCCAAGCCGGGTCGTTAGTGCAAAATACTCGTAAAGTTACTCGCGGCGACGGCGCGGCGTCCGCGCTTCTGATGATTTTCTAGTATAGGCAACTAGGTATTTTGTTTAGTTTCGTTATATGTTTCGAAAGGATTGTTTGAATAGAAAAATTTGGAAAATAGTCTATGGGTATCGAAACAAACTTGAATGTGAAATTATTTATTTGGATAAGGTTTAATTTGATGGATAACATGACCCGAATATGGTCATTATTTGCATCAACTTTTAAAATGCATAAAAGTAATATATTGGCGTAACTATAATAGTTAGATATATAATGCCGCAAACATTTTACACCTTGTTACAAGTAGGCAACAAGCATTGAAGTTTAGTAGAGATTCCTATCTTTTTCTAGTAAGAAATATAGCTTTTGCTCATCAGGAATAATTCTAGGTATTTACTATCGGTGAAAATTGTTTTTAAACAGTTCCAGTAGTTTAGCAACCTATTCAATATAAACAAACAAACAATCTAATCTTTCCTCTTTGTTGCTAGTATAGATTACTTAAAAATTTGTTGTTTAAATGTTAAGTGATCATGCTATAAAGCATAATTATTTTAGTTTTTTATTCGGCTGCAAGCAACAGTTGTTGGTCTTTCTGGTTAGTGATCTTCTAACCCACATTTTTGGATAGGATTGACTGATTTATGTTATTAAAGTACATTTTGATGTGCATTATAAATAAATACAAGTGTAATTACAAAAAACTCATACTCGGATTAGTCATTAAAAAAATCATGCTCAAAAAATGCAAAATATGTGTCACGAGAAGTTATACAACAATATTTAGTTAATTTTGAAGTTTCTACTCCTGACTGTCTAGATTTAGAAACGCTGCTTTACAGTTGACAAGGATAAATTTACTTAATTTATATGAATTAATTTTGCATTAAATTTTGGTTAGATTATGCAGCCAGATGTGGGTGTCCTGGTTGCACCTCCACCTACTTTTCCGTGGATGCGGGTTTCCTAATACTTGTAAACTACATTTCTGTGAAGTGGCGTTCAAATTCCTTTAGTATTTTTTGCATTAAAGTGTAACAAACCGCCATCTATTGTTTAATATGGCATAATATATTAATGACTTCGCCCGCGTAGAATATAACAAAAAAGTTATATAATATTTTTACAATTAATAATTATATTAATTTTAAATACAAATAACAATAATTAAGAAAAGAAGTTGTAGGTATACCTAATAATATTTTCCAAAATATCTCTATGTTGCTCCTTCTTATATCAGATAACTACCAATCAATGTCAAAAGAATTATCAAATCACGAATTCGAATGTTACCGAAACATCGCAGTCGGTTTTTGTACTTCTACTGCGCTTAAAAAAAATATGTAGGACGATGTCGGATTCATTTGCAATCTTTCGAAAAAATAATTATCAAATCACGAATTCGAATGTTACCGAAACATCGCAGTCGGTTTTTGCACTTCTTCTGCGCTTAAAAAAATATGTAGGACGATGTCGGATTCATTTGCAATCTTTCGAAAAAATAATTATCAAATCACGAATTTGAATGTTACCGAAACATCGCAGTCGGTTTTTGCACTTCTACTGCGCTTAAAAAAATATGTAGGACGATGTCGGATTCATTTGCAATCTTTCGAAAAAAGAATTATCAAATCACGAATTCGAATGTTACCGAAACATCGCAGTCGGTTTTTGCACTTCTTCTGCGCTTAAAAAAATATGTAGGACGATGTCGGATTCATTTGCAATCTTTCGAAAAAACAATTTTCAAATCACGAATTCGAATGTTACCGAAACATTGCAGTCGGTTTTTGCACTTCTACTGCGCTTAAAAAAATATATAGGACGATGTCGGATTCATTTGCAATCTTTCTAAAAAAGAATGATCAAATCACAAATTCGAATCTTACCGAAACATCGGAATCGGTTTTTGCACTTCTACTGCGCTTAAAAAAAATATGTAGGACGATGTCGGATTCATTTGCAATCTTTCGAAAAAAGAATGATCAAATTACGAATTCGAATCTTACTGAAACATCGGAGTCGGTTTTTGCACTTCTACTGCGCTTAAAAAATATGTAGGACGATGTCGGATTCATTTGCAATCTTTCAAAAAAGAATGATCAAATTACGAATTCGAATCTTACTGAAACATCGGAGTCGGTATTTGCACTTCTACTGCGCTTAAAAAAATATGTAGGTCGATGTCGGATTCATTTGCAATCTTTCGAAAAAAGAATGATCAAATTACGAATTCGAATCTTACTGAAACATCGGAGTCGGTTTTTGCACTTCTACTGCGCTTAAAAAATATGTAGGACGATGTCGGATTCATTTGCAATCTTTCAAAAAAGAATGATCAAATTACGAATTCGAATCTTACTGAAACATCGGATATTTGCACTTTTACTTAATTATTCTAACAAAAAGTAATAGGTTGAACAAAAATTCGCCAGGCGTGACTTCTGTCTGATTGGGGATAATGATTCCGCCAGCGAGGCATATGTCAGTGATCATCCCCCTACCACCCCTTGCCAATTAGGGACAAATCCACTGAGGGGAACGAGATTATTGAACCGATTGAATTATTGTTAATGATTTATTTGCACGGGTTCAAAATCATAAACAAGTACTTTTGAATTTTTATATACTGTAGAAAGGGATTATGTTTTAAGTACGTTTGTGTATATTTTTTCAATTTTCTAATAAAAATAAAGTTTCCCGGGATTGGATATGTGGCCGGTTGGCGATAGGCTTGCAACCTATCACTTTTGTGGGACTAGTGTCTTCAGCTAGTCGTAGGTAGGGTAACACATTAAATACTGTGAATTTAGTCTATACAATTACATTTCTATGGACTTTTAATATGTTCCCCGTGTTGGTCCGGGCTCCTTTTTAGAATAGATCATCTGCCTTCCTGCCAGGTAGCTCATAAAAGGTGAGCATAGGCTTATCGTCACTAAAACCGTGACATCTGACTAGGTGGTCGAGTTAACAGCGACTCACTTGGTTTGGTACCACCGCCTTACCTATTCCTGTCGCCATAACGTCATGACGTGTTCCGGTTCGGAGGGTAAGGTAAGTTTACCTTTGCTCGAGGCCTAGCATCCCGACCTCAGGTTGGCAACGCACCATTACCACCTTTGGTGTCTCTAGGCGGTGTGAATTTCTTACCATCAGTAAATCCGTCTGCTTGTTTGCCTTCCAGTATCGTAAAAAAATCTAAGCAGTTTCCG
>NJDC01002687.1:120960-158279 GCA_002245475.1 Calephelis virginiensis
TTTGCCTTCCAGTATCGTAAAAAAAATCTAAGCAGTTTCCGCAATTGATAAAATAACAATGTTCATAACGGCAAGCTGAGACTGAAATGCGAGAATAAATTTACAGGCTACTTTTATTACTGTAATATACAGTCGCGAGCACTAATATGGCAGATGTTGGTGTTGGTAAGTATCTTCACGCCCATATCTCTGAATAAGTAGGCAGAGACACTACCGGGACACTCACAACTAGCCAAAAATACTAAGTCCCATAATGCAAGCCTATCGCCAACTGGGCTCATATAATCCCATCCCCGAGCAACTTTATGTTTATTAAAAATTGAAATATACATATTATTTTATTGCCCGACCCGTGGTCGAACCCGGGACTTCAAGGAGTTGAGTCCGACGTTGGGCCGCTATACCACGGTGGAGTTGGTATTAGTACCATAAACAAACCAACAGTTACTCTGAACAATTATTTACGGCAGGAAAGTTTATCTCTTCAGAAGACGTCAGCATCAAAATTCGAATAAAAATATTAATGTTATTATATAATATATGAAGAAACACTTGAACTAAAATATTACGTATTACCAGAGATTAGTAAATGTAAGTATTGTCTTTGGTATCACTTACAACTTACTACTACCGCTGTACCAGTATTAGTATAAGTTTTACCCTGCATCACTTATAATTGTTACTACCGTTTTACCGGTAGTAGATTAAATATTAACCCTAATGATGCTGTTTAAAAACAAAACAGGTAATCTATTTATATAAATTTAATTATAAGTAATCCGTAAAACAGTACAAATGTAACTTTATTTAAAGTATGAATAAGTATATGGAAGTTTTACCAAATGCCAACGATAGAAAATATCAAAAATAATAACATTAAGTTTTAACATAAACGTAAGCTAGTTCTTTTGAAATCTTGCTAAAATTATAAATGCGTAAATTAGTGCGCAAAGTTTGTATGTTTGTTTGTTTGATACTCCTTCACGCAAAAACTGTTGAATCGATTTTCATGAAATTTGGCACACACATTAATGATAACTTGGATTAACACATAGAATAGTTTTTATCCCAATAAAATGTTACAACGCCGCGGTCAACAGCTAGTAATAAATAATAAGAAAAATTGTTTTTAGTTTTATCTCAGACGATGCAAGAATCACTTGTGACGTTTCTATACAAATTTAAAATCTACTAAAACTATACTGAAATCTGTATATATACATATATATACAAATCAATGCCACTTTTCGTTGTAATTTTATAACTCAAAAACGGGCTCACATATCCAAACCATATGATTAGGCTTTGTGCGGGCTATTTAGAAGATGATTTATGTGCAGTTTGCATAAAATCAGTTGAGCGGTTCTTCATTTATCACATTTTTGTAATAAATAAATTCAATCAATGGCGGACATTTTTTTTAGTGGGTATTTTTCAGACAAATTGAAACTTTTTTCAGATGAAGATTGTGCTGTCATATTGAAACTTTTTTCAGTTGTTTTTCTCTTTCTTTTTTTGTTGTGTTATGTCATTATTGCAGTCATTTCTTTTTGGACGTGCTTCAAGTAAGTCTTGTATAGTTTCTACATAATAGGGATTTAATAGTAAATCTTTTATTTGTAATCGGGAAATTTAAAATCGTTTGCATAAAAGATGTACTAAAGTTATTTCTTACCATCAGGAGAGCTGTGTGCTGGTTCGCTATCTTATCACATAAAAAAATCATGAACCGCCTCCTTGGTCGACCAACCGCGAGGCTCGGGTTCGATTCCCGACGGGGGCAGGCATTTGTGTGATGAATATTTAGATTTCTGCATTTCCGGGTCTGGGTGTTTATTAAGTTTATTCTGGTATTTACTTAAGTATTTCTTTTAAGATTAGGATCGTGGACTAGTATCCATAGCACAATCATGTAATTTGCTTACTTTGTAGTTAGATTCAATTTGTATGATTTGTCTAGGGATATTTGTTATTTATTTATTATTTTTGAAAAGAAAAAGTAATTCTATGAAGACGGGATACATTCATAACAAAATTGTTTTAATTCTTTGTATTTACAAAATGTAAGTGAATTTGTTTTATTTCAGCTGGTACACACATTTTTTACCCAATTTGTATGTTAGTTTATAAAATATATTTACTTGCATTATACTTAGTGTCACATTACAATGCCAAGCACATAAAATCCACCTGTGTATACCATAACGAATAAATTTTTAAATAAAAAAGTATACAGAAACAAAACACATTTTGAAATAAAATGAACATGTTTGTTATACATGCGGTAATGTATAATACATTTAAATAATGATTTTTATATGTTAAGTATATTATAAAATGATCTTTTGTGAAATATATTGCAATTTTAATTTCAAACTACCTTTAAACACAACACATAAATTACATTTGCATAAAATAAATGTCTCTAAACGTATTTCTTAAAATAACAAATGTTTTTATAAAACACAATGGTGTTTAAGCACTTTTTTGTTTGCATTAAAACATAAAGCAAAATAAAAAACAAATACTGATTTTTAATTCTAACAATCGACAAATACTTCAACCCCTACTTTAATATTTTAACGTCAAGTAAGCTACCAAGTCGTAAATGTTGGTGTAAATCATGGGAGCGAGCGTTTTGAAATAACTAAGTTAAAAGGTAAGCTTATTAAGTACGCAAAGTAAATTTTATCACATGTTTCAACCAACTCGCTACAGTATCTAAGCGTTTTCTGAAACCCCATTGCCCGCGGGTAAGACATTCTAATCAGTTAGGTAAATTAATTTATTTTCTAATTAATTAGGTCATGCAACAACTGACCCGGATTGTTGCCATAGTAATATTTTAGTTACGTTACAGTTAACTGTTATTATTATTACTTCATATGCAAATTTCATACTATTTATTTTTCATTTATTTATTCTATTTATTGTTTATTTCATAATATACGAGTAGATAGCCAAACTATACCAGTTTGTACTATACAAGAACACACATCGTCATAGACACTAAAGATGCTAATCAACCTGGTTAGAATAATGATACTGTTTAGGGTAGAAGTGGAAAAAGACAATGGCAATCAGAGATGTTATTACGTGTAGAATATATAACTCAAATAAGGTGCGGATGGTAGTATCAATCCTGGAGCCATTTATTATCAAAACCAAACCAATCCAAAAAAAGAATTAATGATTGCGTTTTTAGTATGGTAAAAACAAAATTCCTGCCACCTTTTCACGTTACTTGAAAAAATTAATTTAAAATAAAAATAAGCGGCAAATTACAAAATCTCCATTTCTTATAACTTGCGTCACAAAGATTCACAAATAATCCAGAGAATATCACAGTCTATAAACATGTGGGGTGGAAGCAATTAGTTTTATTTGGTTATTGTAAGTTGGCAAATATTACAAATATTATCAATTTCACGGCGTCCGCTGGTGTGACAAGGGATAATCTGGTTTTATAAACTTTAAGTTGTTGTGTTTTTATAGAAAAAAGAAACAAACGAGTGATTATGACAATCTGCAGTAGAACGAATCATGTACAATACATAATTGTGTTACTTTTAGTTGAAATTAGTCCCCCTTCTTATCACAAAGACTTGGCGAAGAATTGAATTAATGTATGTATAAAATGTATGTATGTGTGTAGTCTGAGAGTAATGTGAAGATCACCGCATAACTTCTCTGTCATTGAATAGAGTTTGACGAAATAAAACTTTATCGCCTCTGTGGTCTAGCGGTCCGGTTTTTGACATGACTGCATGAGGTTGAGTTTATGGGTCATGGCTCTTGGGTTGCCCGGCCTTGATATGCCCGGTTGCACCTATTACATTTTGGGACTTAGTATCTTTGGCTAGACTTGGTTGTGAGTACCTCCTCGGGGACACAGGTGTGAAGACACTTTTTTCAAAGTAATTAAACACAGAACTGCATAATAGTTACGAAGTAAAAATATTCATAGTAGTAGCAGTATCTTCACGCCCATATCCCCGAAGAGGTAGGCAGAGGCACAAACAGGGCACCCACGACTAGCCGAACACACTAAAAAATATTCAAATAGAAAAATTGTGTAATGTTTAGCATCCTGGTTGACATTCGCAAGTAATTATCGTATATATTCGCGATTTCGAAATGTTTTTGATTGCCATTGAATATTTTAATAAATTAAAAAAATCGAACTCAAAACCAAGTTAACAACCGTGATTATCATTCTAAGGACTCGCAATATGGGCATTAAAATAGCGTTTCAAGTTTCAGTTTTGCTTGCATGCGTAATTGAAGTGTTTTCGCACAGGACAAAATGACTTTATTTAATGTTTTGAGTTTCAATTTTGCTTGCATTTAGTAAAAGTGAGTAAAATGTATTCTGAAAAACGTCGAAAAGTCAAATCCTATTAATATTATAAATGCGAAAGTTTGTATGTTTGTTTCTTCTTTATGGAAAATCTGCTGAACCGATTTTTCTGAAATTTGGCACACACATAGAGGATAAATTGGCTTAACACATAGGATAGTTTTTGTTTCTGTGGGACCAAAACCCGCGCGGTCAATGCCATGGGCAACAGCTGGTGTTCTACAATAATGTTAAAATGACGTAAAGTTTCTAAACTTGCTTTTTTTTGTTAGTATCTAGCATAAAGCTATACTAATAAGGAGCGATATAGGTTGTATTATATTGCATTTGCATGAAAGATTCAGCGTGAAACAATAGACTAGGTAAATCAAGCGGAGAAATGCGTACGAATTGTGATGCTTTTTGCCTATCGTGGACACGACTCGACTAGTGGATAATAATTAGAGTCGCTTCTTGTGTGTGGTTATTACCGTTGTTTACATGTTCGCAGATTCGATTCCTACTTTGGGTTCAAAATGTGTTTTTATTTAATAAAAAACATAGTTTGCCGGGATTTGTTACTCGACTGATGGATAGATTAGCCGCTTATTATATTGTGGGACTTATTGATAACTTCCTTTGTTCTGTTTTCCTGAGATTGTAGGCATTTGCAAAGACATTCGTGGAAAAGTAACATTAACATTGCTCCTTAGACTGAGACAAGACAGGTCAAAGAACACAAAGACAAGAAAAATCAAAAAACCTACCAGATGGACCATACTTTGAGATGGACTCACGTTCCATTTTAATTTGATTAATGAATTGAATTGAATTAAATAATACATGAATTTCTGTTTCGCTCGGTCATCGGATCTCGCGTGCTCGAATGCGCCATTTTTGCTAATTATTTTTTTGGTGTGCTAGTTATTGTCAGGAGAAGGATCACATGAATATAAGAGTATTCAAGGGAAATATAAAAAAAAATATTTAGCTTTTTCAGACTGTCGCTATCGATGACAAGCGATACGAAGTTCGGTAGGTTACTCTCTATTACAAAAAATAAAAGCTTTTAAAATGAATCGCTGAAAGTGTTGCTAAGCGCATAACTTCCGAACGGCTGAATCGATTTGGCTAATTATTTTTTGGTGTATTAGTTATTGTCAGAAAAGTGTTCTTATGAATAGAAAAAACGGGAAAGTTGCAGGGAAAATGGGGGAAGACAATATTTAATTTTTTTTCCCAAACAAACTGAATGGGTGGAACGAAGTTCGCCGGGACAGTTAGTATCTATAAGAAAATGAGTCCCAATATCTCTTGGTCATCGCATCACGCCTGAATAGATGGACCAATTTTGCTCAATCTTTTTTGATGTGTTAGTTATTGTTAGGAGAAGATGTGAAGAGAAGAACTGAGAAAATTGGGATGTATTTGAACATGTTGGTATATATTAACATTTTTGTTACAACTTCTAACATACATATTCAGCAAACAAATAATTTTCTTTTCATTAGTACCGGTAGCTAACGATACCATCACTGACTGGTAACTGGATTATTCAATGACCGCTGCGACTGCTCTAGTCACTCATTACCAGCAGGTAAAGAGTTACCAGCAGTAGCTCACCTGAGCTAATACCACCATAACTGATCTTGCCTTCATACCCTCATTTTTGTGTCCTATGTTGGGTAACCGGTGAAATGGCACACGTTGACTAACATCGGGCAGTAAGAACATTAGTAACATCGGTGGTATCTATATGTGGCAGTTGTCTCTTACCATGAGGGAAGTCGCCAGTTTTGCTTTATGTGATAAATTACAGATTTAGGATGTACTATGTAACAAAATTCAATAAAAGGAAAAGCGCAAACGAAGGAGGTTTATATCTAACATTAGATGGTAAACCGCTAAATAAATCTAATAAATATATGAAATTACTTGCTAAAAATGTATTATACAAACATTTTTTATTTTATATTATTGGAAGGCAAACAAGTAGACAGATTTCCTAATGGTAAGAATATCACGCTGCGTATGTAATGGTGCGTTGACAACCTGAGGCCAGGATGTCGCGCCTCGAGCAAAAATAAAGTAAGTTAAAAAGTAAATACGTGCAGGCGTAACGGAATGGTTTCAAATAACATTTTTTATATTCGTGTTTTTTACAAAAGGTCATCTTTCCTTCCATATTATCAACAATGCGACTTTAAATAAATTTAAAATGATATAAATCAAAACTATTTACAACTTTATTATCATATTATAATTTTAAACAAAATGTACATAATTTAATAAAATATAAAAAGAAGAAGTTACGAGGCATAAATTTAAAAAAACGCTTTTTTACTAAATGATACAAAAAACCTTTTATGTGATATGTATCTTATAAAAAATGTAAATTTCATTTAAATTAATGTACAACATTTACATGTATTTAATATTTAGCAAAACATTAAAAGATCTAATAATAATTTGTGTTATCACGGTGTTATGACCCTTTAAAAAAGATTGGGACATATCTCAAGAGACAGATTGGGACACTATCGGTCTAAGATCCTAACCCAAGTTGAGCTGCACCGATCTGTTACTAGAATTAAACATGTTATATAATAACTACTATAGTACATTATAGTCAGTATATTAGTCAAAAAAATATATTACAAATGGGTTGCCTAAAAAATCCTAGACTCTATATTTTTTTATTTTAAAAAAGAATTGTGCTAAGATTTTGTATTACGATAGAAGTAAAATTTTACTGTTCTGACGTTAATAAGCCGAATCAAATGTGCAGAAGTTATGTCACCTGTCATTTATCGGGATCACCAGGTATGGAGACGTATATAGTTGCCACTATTTTCACTTGATTGGATAATAAAGAAAATATCAAAATAAGAGCTGTTTTATTGTGAACACATAATTGTGAATAACATCGTCTGCAAAAAAACCGGAAAACGATAAAAAAAAAAATATAATTAAAAATATTCTGTCCTGGTTTTTTACGCAACCGATTTTTAATATGTTTTTGAATTTACTGATTTTTTTTATAAAATATGTTTCATTATGTTATCAGCTCGATGTAGTTCGACGTAGGTTTGGATCTTCTACTATATGTAGTATTCGAGTGTTTATCTACCTGAACACTACCAAAAGGTTATATAATATACATAAACTCGCGTTGACAAATATGATGGATTCATCAGATAATTTTACGTGATAAACTCTTAACCTTTAAATTATTCGATATCACATTTCTCTAATTCTGTTTTTTATATTTCTGATTTAAATACCTTAGAAGATAAAATTATAAAATACAATAATTAAAAGCGACGAACTAACGGTTCAAAATGTCATAATTTCTTTGAAAGTGTGATTTAATAAAATTGCTGAGTTTAGATACCACTTTTGTTAACACTTTTGTACTTTTACATGATACTACTATTACTACTACACACACACATATAATAATAAGTTAATTTGTAATTTGGCATTAATAATGCAACTTTTAAAAAACACAATAACGTATCTTCACGCTTATATCCCTTGAAGAGGTAGGCAGAGGTACAACTAGGGCACCCACGACTAGCCGAAGATACTAAGTCTCACAGTGTGATAGCTGGCAAGCCTATCGCCAACCGGGCACATATCTTATACCGAGCAACATTTTTTTTATTAAAAAAACCCAATTGGAATAACACAATTTTCTTTTTGTTGTCCTCGGGACCTCATGTAGTCAAGTCCAACAACGGAACCGCTAGACCACAGAGGCTAGACCACAAAAAATACAATAAAATATGTATATCTATAAAATAAGACTAAAATTAAAATCATTAAAAAGTAATGTCATCATTAGTAATTACTTAAAAATAAATTGATTACACATGTAAAGTGGAAGGTATACACTGGCTTCTACAAAACAGTTTTAGCTAGTGTAGAAGTTAGAGGTTAATCTAACGTATTGTAATACTTTCTTAGACAATGAAGATTATTATTATTACTAAACACGGAGTAAAGTACTCCAAGATTTAATCTAGTATGATAGTCTTTATTCCAATGTGATACAGACAATAATATCGACTTTACTTTACTCCTACGTTAGTCATTAGTAAGTAAGTAGTAAGTAAGTAGGTAAGTAAGTAGTAAGTGAGTAAGTGAGTAGGTAAGTAAGTACGTAGTCCTAGTTAGTTATTAATAAGACGGTCGGAGTTTGATGACAGAATTGCAATGTACTATGTATTACATACATATACCTAACTGTACAAGAAAATGATCTTATCTGAAACATTTATTACGTAGCTAGGTATAAACTTAAATACTCAGTGTTTTGACATTTTTTGGTAAATATACCTAAATATAGTCTATTGATTTTTTTTCACAACATAGTGAAAAGAGGTGACTTTCCTGATATTAAGAGACAACCGTCACTTAAGTCACAGATGTTACTGGTGGTCTATTTATAAAAAAAAAAACACGAAATATTTTAAAGTTACAATACAATTTTATAGTGAACTTTGTAATGCTGTATTTTCTTAAAATTTACAGGATATATTCTACTTTGGCTACCCACTTACGTAATTGATACATTGAATAATATTTTAATTGAAGTGCACATTCTTAAATATTTATTTGTATAATTGAATAAAATTATCTATATGATTGAATATGTATAATTGAATATGCATAATTGAATATGTATATATGATTACGCATAATAGAATATGCATAATTGAATATGCGTAATTTAATATATATATATATAATTGCACCTAAATATTTTTGTTGAGGGTATTTGCGTGTTTCATACTTCTTTTCGAATTGGCTAATATGTAGCTATTCGAGAAGTTTTTACAACTTCACCGAACTATTCATATTTTTTACGTAAAGTGTTTTGATGTAACCAATTAATTTTTACTTTTATTTCTTCAAAATGGATGAGTTCGAAATTTTCATACAAATACTTACGTATTGTTTTGTGCTCTTTTCTTTTTCATTTATTTTACGGAGTGATTTTGATGAAGTTATTATAAAAATGAACTTACTTTTCATTTAAATAAATTCGCTGTTTTTACTACATTTTTTTTACTATATCAATAGACACAGAGTAAAGTACTTCACGGTTCCACTTATTATATTTTTTAATATAATGTGATACAGACTATAATTTTACTATATGTCTATACATATATATCTATATCTATATATAGATAGGCTACAGAGAGTCATTTCACAATAAATTCAAAAAGATATTATGACATACCAAACTGCAATAACTGATTATGCATAATAGAATCTGCATAATTGAATATGCGTAATCTAATATATATAATTGCACCTAAATATTTTTATTGTAAAGTACTTCACGGTTCCACCTATTATATTTTTTAATATAATGTGATACAGACTATAATTTTACTATATGTATAGATCTAGATAGGCTACAGAGAGACATTTCACAATAAATTCAAAAAGATGTTATGACATACAAAACTGCAATGAGAAAATCCTTTTAATTAAGTTTTTTACTAGATTTTTGCTATTTCAAAATGCATATAATTTAAATAAATAAACTAGTGCATTAAATCAATAGGATTTTTAAGCACGTCAGGGGAGCCCAACTCCCAAAGTCCCTGGGGCTGCGGTCGGGCCGAGCGCTCTCATTAGAGCACGCGGCTGCCACGCTGCGTCACGCGCCTCTCTTCATTACCAACCTCTTTGCCAACTTTATTATTTTTTGCCACGTGCCCATTATAGCGGTTTTTATTATTTTTTTGTCATAAACTCCTTTTCGGCCGTGTAATCGGATCCCATTACAAATAGGGGCGGATTAGCAGAGGATAGAAAAGATCGTGAGTGATATGTGATTCAATCAACATAAACAAGCGATTTAACGGGGTTTGAGAGGTTAATAGTAGTATTGGTAACGACCGACGCTGGTCAACTTATTAGATGATTTTACATGTCAATTATTTTATTATTTAGATTACATATAGATACACTGATAGGAATGTTTTCTCCGTGTTATTCCGGTTACTGTGTAGAGTAGACCATCAGCCATTCTTAGTCAGCAACAACTCTCCCGGGATTCCACAGACTTAAATATTTCTGCCGCCATAATGATTCTGTTCCGATCTGGAGGGCACAATAGCCGGTGGACTTGGACAGTAGATCCAGAGTCCCGGCCATAGGACATCGACGCTTCTATAACATCTATGATATCGATAGGCCACGGTTATATTCCTTGCCAGCAGGAGAGCTATGTGCTTTTTCTCTGAACTCTTCGCCTTTGTGGTCTAGCAGTTCAGTTGTTGGACTTGACTGCATGAGGTCCCGGGTTCGAATCCCAGGTCGGGCAACAAAGAGAAAATTGGAAAAATCCAATTTTCTAATAATAAAAATGTTACTGGGGTAAAACATGTGCCCGGTTGGCGATAGGCTTGCTACCTATCACATTGTGGGACTTAGTATCTTCGGCTAGTCGTGAGTGCCCTGGTTGTGCCTCTGCCACCCCTTCGGGGATATGCGCGTGAAGATGTTTTTTTTCTGAACTCTAACATAAAAAAGCCTAAACCGTTGATAATGTTATCATTTAGTTGCACAGGATGTAATAGCCTCATCGCAAGAAACTCACAAGGAGTGACGACCCATGAAATAGCGATTTAGAATTTTGACTGCACTGCGACCAACTAATCTGTTCAGTGAACATCATGGAACATGGAACAGTGTGGCTTTTACCTTCTTATTTATATACATGGCTGACATATTATTTATAAATGTGATTTTAAAAAATAATTTATTCATTTGGAAGACGTGGCAGCATGGCCCAAAGCAAAGAGTAAAGCAAAGTCCATAAAGGGCCTAAAGGTCTTGGCTGGTCCCAGAAAGGGGCAAATTAACTTGAATAATAATAATAATAGAGTTTGAAAGGGGTACATACTGTCTAGAATCTTTTACTTTATTAATTTTTTTTTCAATTGTGTGTTCAGATAAATAATTAAAATTTTGGCTTAATGAGTTTTAACAATTTTCGCTGCGGTTTATAGTACCCCATTGTGTACCCCATACAGTACCCTATGACAATTAATTATAATTGTCAAAAAAATACGTGTCAATAAAATCGTACTGAATTATGCCTTAGAGAAAGTAGAGTGCCAAACATTTTGCATTAGCATCTGAAGGTTCGGAAGCTATGCAATCGATGACGATATGATCTAACAATAAACCAAAAACAACTGCTTGTAGGGTAGTGTGGCAAAATTATAGAAAAGTTTAATGGGGGAGAGTCATTGGCTGCCTAAAACATTGACATTTGACGAAACCTGGCTGTATTATTTAGAACTGGAAAGAAAAAGTCAGTTAACAGAAAAAGTCCTTCCTTTAGAAGAGTTGGCAACAAATTTTAAAAAGAGTCAGGACACTGGCAAAAAAATGATTACGACTTTCTTTAGGAAAACTGGACATAATGTAACAGAGCCGCTTGAAAATCGAAGGACGGTCACTGCAGATTGGTATGTAAACCACTTCTCGCGCAGTAGAAAACGCTAGCGAGAAACGTCCTTGCATATTTTGTGTTATCTTTAACCACGACAATGGAACTGATGACACGTCCACCTTGACCGGACCTCTCACCTTACGACTTCTATTTATTCCCAAGAATAAAAGATTACGATTACGATTACGATTCTCTAGCTCAGAAGCAGCAGTGACTGGGCGCTCTGCTTAAATGGTTCTAACAAATGAAAAACGTGTAAATAGGGAAAAGCAAGCAAGCTTTAAAAAGCAATAAATTAATCATAAACATCTTACAACATGACATAGGTGTTAGCGTCTTTAGAATTTTTTCTATTTGTCCTTTTGTCTGTATCTCAACCTCTGTTTACGCTGAGTGTGCTGAATCAATCGTAACAAAATTTAAAAAGAAGGTATTTTGTGTCTTGGGAAAAGCTATATACCACTTTTAATCTTGGTTACATAAGAATTTCCCGTGGGAAAGTGAGTAAAATCAAAATGTAAATTGGGCTTAAATTCATTATTCAACTATCATTATCAATTATTTTTTTATTTTATGATTAATGTGTACGGCTTGGATCGTATTTTTTCAAGTCATAAGTTTTATATTTGATACTTTCCATCGTCGGCGCTTGGAAAAACTGCCAAATATTCATATTTTTGAATAAACACTTGTACTGTTTTACGTATCACTTATAATTTATAATCAGGGCTAAAACTTAAACTAAGTAGTTTAAGTTTTAGCTACTAAACTAAACTAAGTAGTTCAAGTTCTCGCCCTGATGATACTGTTATAAGCGAAACCGGTAGGCTATTTATAAAGTAATAAATTGTACGTGATACGTATAACAGTACAAGTGTATCTTTATTTAAAAATATGAATAAGTTTTGTAGTTTGAAATTATGGATATTACAACAATCAGTACAAATAGACAAAATAACGAGAAGGGAATGTAGAGAAACATTTCAATGTGCAACACTTATTAACCTAGAGTTTTTATTTGGTAATGAATTCC
This sequence comes from Calephelis virginiensis, assembly GCA_002245475.1. Classification (NCBI taxonomy): domain Eukaryota; kingdom Metazoa; phylum Arthropoda; class Insecta; order Lepidoptera; family Riodinidae; genus Calephelis; species Calephelis virginiensis. The sequence goes on from NJDC01002687.1 coordinate 133,816, forward strand.
AAATATAGGTACCAATAGTGTGAATATCACAGTTTGTCTACTACAATTTATATCAATTAACTAATTTAAATCAGTGTCAACAATCGCGAACAAAATTGCTAGTACTGCTAGTTTTAAATAACAAAGAATTATACATTTTATCACCTTTGAAATTTAAATACTTTGACTTGTGTATACTGCCTAACACAAAATTCTATTTTTGACGCAGGAAAACCTTTAGATCTTATATAAATATATATTATGAATTATATGTAATCTGAAATGTGAATTTGTAATCTTGTAGGGAGATTTGCACTTTTCTGGATTAATAATTTAACTCTGATTTACATCCGAACTAGGGTTAAATCACTTTATATTTGACAATTTCACTGATTATTTTTGATATGATCTATACTTATAAAATAACATCTCCTGACTGACTGATTCATCATCGCTGAGCAAAAACCGTTAGAGTTACAGCCATGAAATTTGATGTGAGGTTATTTAATTAAGTAGACACCCACTAAGGACGGAATTTTGGAAATTTTTCTCCTAAAGGGGTGAAGTAGGGGTTGAAAGTTTGTATAAAAGTCCTCATTAGGGCTATAATCAGTAAATATATTAACTGTCTCGCAAACAAGGCCGCGGGTAACAGCTAGATATTTAATATTAACTAAGAACATGCGGCCCTTAGGGCCACTCCATTTCTGGGTTAAGTACCTCTGACTTAGCTTCCAACCAGGCTCAAAAAACTTTGTATTTGACAGTATTACTCATCAGTACATATAGCCTAAGAAAGTGCATGCGGTCCTTTTAACATTGTTCCCCTTTTTAAAAAAATGTGTGTGGATTGATAAAGGACGATTTTTCGATAACATAAATCTCAAATCTTAAGTACAATTTAAACAAACAAATGTAAAACACTAATAGACGAAAGTACATAATATAGACTTTGATATACTTGAAGAGGGAAAATGGGAGGTCTCGAAATTTTCAGATATAAGGGCGCTATTGCTCAGTGGGGTGTCCTTCAACGTATGAGGTTACAGACTCCCTCCGGAAAGTACTCGCTCATTAGGAAGGCCTGTCGGCTTTCCTTTTCTCTGCGACCCACGGACACGCGTTTTATTTTATACGCCTGAAATCAAGTAGGATTTGTAGGGCGCGTGTCTAACACGTGGCCCATTCTACGCTCACTTATTTGTTTTTACGTGATTTTATTGGGTGATTTTTTGCTTGTATATTTAAAAATTAGGTGTAATTAAATATACAAACAATTTGGTAACATATACAAACAACTTGGTTTTTGTTTTAATTATTTTTAACATATTCTAAACAGGAGAAAGGCATGTTTTTTTTGTAACTGTTATGTTTTACCAAAAGAGATTCGATGACTTTTTTTAAAGATTATTTAATCATGGCTATTTTTAAGTTTTTAATTCTATACTTTTTTATATTTTTACTATTCTTTGAGTTACTTTTAATCATAAAGATTTTTGTACGCTAAAACGATTAGGTAAATTGGAGTCAGTCTTTTTTAACTTTTACTGATCATACCTTATGTTATTAAATTTTCTCTGTAGTCCAGTGGTCCGTTCTTGGCGTTGTGAGATCCCAGGTTTGTCTCCCGGGTAGGGCAACAAAACAGGTTTAGATAGATACTCGGTTGGCGATAGATTTGTGGGACTTTGTTCAGACTTAGTATCTTCGGCCAGTGTATAATATGCTCTGGGTACATCTGTACCTATCTTTTTGGGGATGGGGGTAAAGATACTTACCTTTTTAGTAGGTAACAGTAGGGTTAATTTTCAATAAATGAATAAAATTTAATCAAAAACGGTTTAGCCGGGAAAGCGTTACAAACAGACACAAACAGAGATTGCAATATTTTTTTACTATTTCGAAACATATTAAGAAAATGTATTTTTTACAAAAAAGTTATTTGATAAAAATAGATAAAACGAATTAATTATAATCCTACGAGGCTAATTATGTATCTCAGTGGCCAACTCAAAATGGAAAAGCGGACGTCAAATAGCTGTCAAATGACGTCATTTGTGTTTGCTATCTCAATTGCTTTTATGTTGATCACGGGAGTTAGCAAATATAAAACACGACATTTGACAGCTATTTTGATGTACACTTTTTTTTAAGTTGGCCACTGAGACACATAATCAACCTCCAGGTATATGTAGAATAAGAATCAGAAAAAACTTAATTCACTTGAACCATACATGTGTTATTTGTGCGCGTCGACATTTTTTTAAACTACCACCGGCTCGGAACTTGGCCATACACTGAGAAGATCCGGCGAAAGAAACTCAGTGGGCTTTTCTTTTTTCAATAATAACAGTTACAATATAAACTAGATTAAAAATATAACTTACAATCTTACTTTAACTTAAATAAAAGGTACAACAAATCACATTACAAATTGCAGTGGGAGATTGAAACCTCTATTCCTAAACATGTTCATCTTTTAAGTACTCTGAGACTGTATAATAGCCTTTTGACATAATTTTCCTTTGATACATTTCTTAAACTTATTTAAAGGTAGATCTCTAATAACAATGGGTAGCTTATTGTAGAAACGTATACATTGACCCAAAAAGGATTTACTAATTTTATGGAGACGAGTTTTGTATGCGGCTAGATTATTTTTATTCCTCCTATTAACATCGTGAACATCACATTTTTTTGTAAGCATACATAGATATTTTTTAACGTACATTAAATTCTCCTAAATGTTTTGAGAACTGAAGGTTAAAATATTTATGTCTTTGAATTTTCCTCGGAGGGAATCCCTTACTTTAAGATTATAAATATCTCTAAAAGCTCTTTTCTGTAATACAAATATAGTATTTATATCTGCAGAATTTCCCCAACTAAGTATCCCATAAGACATTGAACTATGAAAATAGCTAAAATATAATATTCGGGCCGTTTCAACATCTGTTAACGTTCTTATTTTTTTTTACTGCAAATGCTGCTGAACTAAGTCTATTTGCCAGTTTCTCAATATGAGGGCCCCATTGTAATTTATTATCAATTGTGATGCCTAAAAAGTCAATGGATTCAACCAGATCCAGTTTAGATTCATTTAGTTGTACATTGGAATCTACTAGCCTAACGTTGGGCATTGAAAATCTAATACATTTCGTCTTATTACCATTTAAAAGAAGTTTGTTAACTGTGAACGTCTTTCGTATCGACATAGGTGAATTTGAAAGCTTTGATACATTCCGTTACAGATTGCTTCAATATTGATTCGGAAATAATAGAAGATGGGCAAAGATTTTAGTTTTTTCAATTGGAATTTGTGTAAAGAATTTTTCAAACTCTTTTGCTATTTTCACACCCTCTTTAACGCTGCATCCATTTATATTTAATTCAAATCCGCCATTAATAGTTTGACATTTACCAGTTTCCGTATTCAATGGCCTTGATTTTGTTATCGGATATTTTAATAACGTTTTTCAAATACATGGACTTAGCAGTAAAACATACTCTTTTAAACAATATACTTTAACATAGTTTTTAAATTCCATGCTATGATTATATGATTTTTCATAATATAAATCAAATAACCGTTTTCTACTTATTAATATACCGGTTGTTGCCCACTTACTGAAACACGCCCGTTTTTCTATACATTTTTTCCTATGTATGAACACTTTATTATGCTCGGTGTCAATTAGTTTAAATAACGAATTAAATAATTTATTTGGAACATCGTTATAAGGTAGATTTGGCAGTTTTTCTAATACATTATCCCGAAAGTGTTCTAATCGACTAGAATTTATTGGATTATAAGCAATATATTTATTTTAAGACTTCTCAATTTTTATAGGAAAAATAGCTAATTGACCACAATGATCAGAATCTAATTAATTTATAACTGAACAGCTAACTGGTGATATAATTGTAAAAAATATTATCTAAGCAAGTAGCACTAGTGGCCGTTAATCTAGTGGGTTCCAAGAATAAATTTTGTAAATTATATGATTTAAACATATTGAGAAACCTACAAGACAGCGAAGATTTTTCCAATATATTAATATTAAAGTCTCCACAAATAATAATATTATTTTTAGAATTTGTGACCTTAAGTAATACCTCTTCCATTGTTTTTTCGAAATCTTCGTATGAACCACAAGGGGGCCTGTATACTCTTAATACGACCAGCTACTCATACTCAAAAATAAGTAACAGAAGAGTATCATTTGTTTTAAAATAAGTAACAGAGTTGTTGGACTCTGTTATGCATTAAATAGCATAGAGTAAGAAATAATTTATATAATCAGTGACTCTATTGCGTTAACTTTCTTTAGTTTTTGGCACTAGCGTTAGCATTTGCCATTAGTCAAGTTTAAAAAATCGGGTTTAAATTATTCAAAGTTAGCCATAAGTCGTCATAGAAAGTCATGTCAGGGCCTTGGGTAAAATGTAAACCTCATTACTCAAGCTCATTTAATAAGATTTGGTAGCAACGAGGAAATACACGATTTCTTCAGATTATTTCATTTGTGCTCTTTCACTGAACAAAATTGTACAAAATGCCACCAAAATTAACTAATTTCTTTTCTTTCTCTGTCAATATAAACACGAAATTCAATGATTACGAAAAAAATTACAACCATATCTTCTCTTAATGGCGCTAAAAGACCATTACGTGATACTTCGAGAGTTGACTTGCAATTCTAAACAAGCAGCTTTAATCAAATGTCATTTTTGATATAACTCATTTTACGGCTATTGTCATATTAGATGTTTTCTCTTCACCAATAGTTCACCAATGTTTTTCTCAGCACTATAAGGTCCTAAACACATAAGCGCGATGCGGCGCCACGTTGGTAAAATCGTCGGTTTGCGTGGCGGCGTCATAGACGTTTAAGTATCTACCATGGACTATCGTGAGAAACTTATTGCTGTTTCTTACTAAAAAGTAATATCTGTTTTAAATAAACCGCAGCACCGCTACAGTTGGCAGTGACGCTACTGCCGATTCTAGCGGCGCGGTGCCGCAATGCGGTTATATGTTTTGGCCCTAAGTAAAACCGGTTTTCCTTGTATGTATAGATATGTATTAGCTGTCTAACCGTGACTTTTCATAAAAAACATTAGTGATTTACGGTTTGAGTTTAAAGAGGTGGTCCTTATTTAGAACTAGAGTTTTTAACAATATTAATCAAAATCTGTCTAGCGTTTTAGTTGCGAAGCGTAACAGACAGGCGAAGTTCAACATTTATAATATTAGTATGGATATTTATAATCTTGAATTAAAGTAATTAATTTCCAGATAGGACAAATACATTTTTTTTAAGTATCTTCAAGCAAATAACTCGGGGAAGTTTCGCAGAGGACAATCAGGGCACCCACGACTAGCTGAAGACACTAAGTCCCATAATTTGTTGCAAGCCTATCGCCAACCGAGCACATATTCAATCCCGAGCAACATTTTTTTATTATAAGATTGAAATAACCACATTTTCTTATTGTTGCCCGACCCGGAAATCGAACCTGGGACATCACGAAGTCATGTCCAACACCTGGACAGCTAGACCACAAAGGCGATTTTTTTTGAAAATCATAGGGATACCTGCCAGGCGATAAATTCACCATAAGTTGTGCTGCCACCATAAGTTTTATTATGGGTGCTCTGGCGAATTATAGGTGCTCTGGTTTATTAGAAACTAAGTCTACCGCTTGGGAGATACCAGTTATAAGACTTAGATACTAATCCTAAAGTTAAAATTTTTATCAGTGGACCTGCATCTGCTATACCTAATTAAATACCCAACACGTGCCAAACACCAACTAATTCACGCTCTATACCAAATGGGATTATTTCTGTTCAGTGAACAGCCTGCAGTGGGAAATCACCTCTTGGTCAATAAGCAGGTGTTTCGCTGGTACAGTTACATTAAAATATAACTATTCATTGCCCGTAGCTTTACCCACAAGTTTTTATTTTTGTTTTGAAAAAAATATCGTCACTCTCGTATCCTAGAAATAGGCAGAGGTATAACTTGGGAACCCACGACTAGCCGATAGACACTTAGGCCACGATGTGAATGTGGCTTGTCGCCAACCGGGCACGTATCACATCCTGGACAACGCCGTTTTTATTATAAAATTGAAAAAATACATTTTCTTTGAACTCTCTCGAACACGGACCTCTTGAAGTCAAGTTTAGCATGCCACCTCTAAACCAAAAAGGTGATTTTTGAAAAGATTTTAACATACAAAAGATTTTAGTATTAACAATTAATATACTTATCTACATTTATAATAAAACTGTAGAAGAGTGATTTCTGTACATTGAAGATATTTAAAAAATAGATAGAAGCGACTAAAAAGAGATTTTACAATGTTTACCTATCTGTCTTTCTTGATTTCTTTATTTCTGTCTATCAGTTTGTCTGTCTGTCTGTCTGTCAACACCAAGACAGCGATTTACGCTGAATCTACTAAACCGATCGTAACGTAGTTTAGCTGGTAGGCATTTCATGTTTCAGGGGAGGTTTTATGTTTTGCCCTGTGGTGGTCCGGGCTTCTTTGCAGAATAGAGCATATGCCTAAAAAAAAGGCGGGCATAAGCTTACCGTCACTAACACCGTGACATCTGACTTGGTGGTAGAGTTTCCACCACCTTACCTATTCGTACTTACTTATACGTTATGGCGGCAAACGTCAGTGCTTCTTGTTGACGTGTTTCGGTTAGGGATAAAGTAGCCGGTAAACTTACTTTTGCTTGAGGCCTAATATCCCGGTCTCAGGATGGTAACGTACCATTACCAACACTGGTGTCCATAGGTGCCCTAAATTTCTTACCATCAGGAAATCAATCGGCTCGTTTGTCTTCCACTATCATAAAAAAAGGTTATATGATACTTTTTATCCCGCCCATTAAACGGATTAAATGGATTAAGGGCAATTATCAAAATGTGAGGCTATAATTCAAATAGCCTAATAGGAATACCGTAACTGGAGAGTTAGGTAAACTATTTCAGAACAACATTTTGAATTGAAGTACTAAACTAGTTTTGCATAATTCTGTTGTATGAAAGCGAAAGATGGAATGTCAGAAAAAGCATGGGAGTAGGATAAATGCGGTCAAAATGAGAGCACGGAAAATCTGTAGCGTAACGCACGCGGACCGTATGCATAACAGTGAGATCCGAGAAAGAAATGGAATGAAGAAAAGTGTTGGTGTTAAAATGAGGAAGGACAAGCTCTGCTGGTTTGGTCATGTGGAAAGTTTGACAAAGCAGATATACAATTTAAATGTGGATGGATGTAAGTACCCGACTAGATCTAGGTGGACATTCCATGATCAAATCGCTCAAGTGGTCAAGAGTCTCTAAAACCGGCGTGTTTGTATGAAAAGGGTAATGAAAGTGGAGGAAGTCTGATAAGTCTGCCAAGATCGTGAGATTTGGCACTCGATACTCTCTGCCTACCTCGTAAGGGACTAGGCGTGAAGATATGACGTATGTTTGTGTTAGGTATGAGCTGACTATCAATAAGGGCCACTGAACCTATTTTGATCAACCACTGTTCAGATTCAGATCTACCCCTTAATATCTTCATAGTATCTTTTTTTTTGTATATATACAAGAGGAGGCTAACGAGCAAGTGGGTCACCTGATGGAAAGTGATCACCACCACCCACGGACATCCGCAACACCAGGAGTATTACAAATGCATTGCCGACCTTTAAGGAATGAGTACGCTCTTTTCTTGAAGGTCCCTAAGTCATAATTGTTTGGGAATACCGCCCTCGGTAACTGATTCCACAAAGGTGTTGTGTAAGTTAAAAAATGTCTTCGAAATCTCACAGTTGTAGATCGCCACGCATCAAGATGATGGGCATGATACTTTAAACTCTGTCGCGAGGTCCGAAGGTGGAAATCAGCGGCTGGAATTAAACCAAACAACTCCTCAGAATATTCCCCATGATAGATGCGGTAGAAAACACTGAGCGACCTAAGCAATATTGGCAATAAGTCTATTTCGATGTTTCTTGTCTGTAAATCACTTCCGTAATACTCATTACAGTTCATAGACTCACCGCATTAAAAAAAACAAACGCACCCACTACTGAGCGGCACATGATCAAACTCCGGGAGAAGCATCACAATGAGATTTCAAATAATACCATCCACTATCAAAAACTCCAACATTTTCCCCGAGAATATTTCACCTTTTGTTCCGTGGTAGGGTGAAAGGTTCGTGAGATTCGGCTCATTTTTGACCCTAACAATAGCAGGACAAATAGCAAGGGGCACGCCACGTGCGGGTATATTAACCATGGTTAAAAATATTACGCTTTAGTCAATCTAAATTGGACTATAATGCTAAACAAAAAGATATAAATTTGCGTGTAGGTTAAAATATTGTGGTTGCAATGTAATTTTTTGATAGTTTCAGGATGATTGGAGAGACGTGGTTTTAAAGGTATCGAAAATAATATGAAAGATATTATTTCTGAGGTTGGTAAAAAATAAGAAAGGAAAGTACCAAAAAATATATTATTAATGTTTTAATTTTTTAACTAACTCTATTGTCTCCGGTGTTGGCATAGACTTCATGAGGTCCCTGGTGAGGCAAATCAAAAATTTGTTTCTGCCGAATTTTGAATAAAAAAAACAGAGTTTTGGCGCCATCGTGAATGAAGATGGTCGTATTTTTTTCATAATTATTGAATTTCGTATTTATATTGAGTTAAATTAGTTAATTTATTTTCCCTATTCACACCGAATTAGTTTGATTTTGTTCAGTGAAAGTGCACAAATGAAATATTCATGATGAAATTAGTGTACCGTGAATTTCCTCGCTGCCACCAAATCTCATAAAGTGAGCGTGTGTAAAGTGACCACCGCTTTACTCAAGACCCTGACGTGACTTTGTAAATAATGACTATTGACTGTATAAGAATTAATTAATACGGAAGACGTGGCAGCATGGCCTAAAAAAACATTAATATATATAAAAAAAACTTCTCTCTTATCTTCATCACTAAATATTACTTATCATATAGGATTAATACAACCAACTAATAATAAATTAGTATAGAGTTAGGCCACTTACTAACACAAAAAAGTAATAAAGTAAAAATCCCCGTTGCGAATTCTTCTCTTCATTGTAGAGGTATAAAGATATATATAACTTGCCCGGGTAAGGGACGTAACACAGCCCTACCTATACCTAACACCATAATGACTCTGTCATGTTTCGGCCCGGAGCAAATTGTAGCCACAGAACAGCGACGCATCTGTAACATGTATAGATAAGCCAGATTATCTCTTACCACCAGGAGAACAGTGCGCTTGTTCGCTGAACTCTTTTATGAAAAAAAATTAAAACAATATCCTCCAATTTTAGCAAGAATAATAAAATAGTATTTAAAATAGTGAGTTAGCTCACTTAAAATCTATCCTCACCTAAAACTACTTAACACAAAAAAATCTTCGTAGTAAATCCTCGCTCCTGTGACGTTTCACCAAATATAAAAAAAAGATAGAAAGATTAAGAAATCGCTATCCAGAGAATGAGCTAAGCCAAATCCCAATTTAAAACCCTCCCAACCTAAAACTATCTAATTTGTTGTATTTTGTCTTATTTTAGATCCATTTAAATCTAACAGAAAACAGAAGATACATTTCAAAAACTTCATCTGTAGATTCGTAATAAGGGAATAAACGCATGTAAATAGCTTCCCTCTAACATTCGCAACCAATACTTGCTTAACAAAACATAGAATAAAAAATATAAGAAGAAATGTATTAGGACAAATCTCTCCTAACCTAAACTCTCCTAACCTACTTAGCTATAAAGAAAGGAATAAACTTAATATGTAAATTTGTAATAAAAGTTTGTAATGTTACTTTTTTTACTAAATTTGACTTACAATAAAAACACGTAACAACAATAAATTAGTCTTTAAAGCAGTGAGTTAGGATAAACTCTAATTTAATATCTCTCTTAATCTAAAACTACTTAACACAAAATCAAAGAAATAAAAATTAAACCGCCTCTGTGGTCTAGTGGTCCGGGTGTTGGACTTGACTGCATGAGGTCCCAGGTTCGAATCCCAGGTCGGCCAACATAAAGAAAATTGGATTTTTCCAATTTTCTAATAAAAAAATTTTGGTCGGGATTGGAAATGTGCCCGATTGGCGATAGACTTGCCACCTATCACATTGTGGGACTTAGTGTCTTCCGGCTAGTCGTGGGTGCCTTGGTTGTACCTTTGCCTACCGCTTCGGGGATATGGGCGTGAAGATACTTTTTTTTCTTAAATTAAAAACTTAACGTTTTAGTAATGAAGGTGTAAACGTATTTAAATAACTCTTCTCTAACATTCCTTACCCAATATGATATTTAACGATAAAAATATGTATGTAATAATAATAAATTAGTTTTTAAAGTAGTGAGTAAGAGGACAAATTCTAATTTAAAATCTCTCCTTACCTAAAACTACTTAACACAAAAAGAAAGAAATAAAAATTAAAAACTTCACGTGTTAGTAATAAAGGTGTAAGCGTATTTAAATAACTCTCCTCTAACATTCCTTACCCAATATGACTTATCATAAAGATTTAAGAAAAACAACGTATATGAAAGTGACAAAAACCCGTGTAGAGATGACAGCGCTGACAACGTCATCGCGCGGCCACGTTGCCGCTCGATCAATTATGTTTGATTCATTGAATGCACCTGACAAAAGATATTGCGTCCTCCCGCCTCCAAAATATTGTGATTTAGATTTTATCTGCATGAAGCCAAATTGACATTAGCTAGTGGGAATATTCAAGATCGACTTTAATAAAACCACACGAAAGAACCTATCCGATATCGAACCTGTTACGACTCTTTGTAAAACATTAGCTTTGCAATAGCGATTTTTAACGCGCTTTTATAATGGAGATGAATTGCATTTGCAATGTTTAAGTAATTTAAGTGCCTAGTTTTTTGCCAAATTGACATTAGCTAGTGGGAATATTCAAGATCGAGTTTAATAAAACCACACGAAAGAACCTATCCGATATCGGACCTGTTACGACTATAACTCTTTGTAAAACATTAGCTTTGCAATAGCGATTTTTAACGCGCTTTTATAATGGAGATAAATTGCATTTGCAATGTTTAAGTAATTTAAGTGCCCAGTTGGCGTTAGATTTGCAACTTACCGCGTTGTTGAGCTTAGTGTTTTCGGCTAGTCGTTGGTGCCATAGTTGCACTTCTGTCAACCTCTGTAGAGATACGGGATTAAAGATTATTCATCAACATGTCGACTATGTCGACGAAGAATATAACATTACCTACTTCCCAAACATGAAAATAGTATTTATTAAAATGTATTAACTTAGCCCACAGATTTGTGTATACCTTGTCCTAAGACATAAATTATATCAAAATTGGTCACTTCGTTGAGGAGTGACGCGATGACCTAGAGAAATGGGGATTCATTTTTGCATGTATAAATAGCACAAGACAGCAAAGAATCAGACGGCTCTCCTGATAAGTGGCAACACACATACATACATTCATCCAAGTCCCTTATGGAATAAGCAAAACTATTGAGTACCAAATATCAAGATCCTTCCAGGCCTGCAGGCTTTTTCCACATTCATTACTCTTATTGCATATAAGCACACTGGTTTCTCAAACTCTTGACACTACCCTTGCATAAAACCTGAGTGACTCTGGCTGGTTAAGTTTACCGTTCTAACCTACCTGCCGAACATGAAATCCGATGCCATGTCATGCCGTAACGATGCCAGGCAAGAAGCAAATGGTCAATTCTACACAGAGAATTCTATTTTCTTCTAATTTTAGTATTTCTAATTCTATTTCCACGTCAACAAGGCTGAATCTATATTTAGTTTCAGTGTAGAAGTGTATTAAATCAATATAAGTGTATTAAGTGTATAAAAAAGTGTATTTTTAAGAATATAGGCTACTTTTTATTCGCACTTATTCCACATCGTTGGTTAGGGTTAGGATCTACCTACCGCTACAGACCTGAAACGGGCTCGAGTTCAATTGCCGACAGTTATAGACATTTGTATAAACATCATTGAAATGTACGTGTTTCTAGGACTAGGTCAGATTTTTAAATGTATTCCAGTATCTATTTAAATACTTCTAAGTGTTATCGTCTCGTATATTTATCGCTTCTGTGGTCTAGCTTTACTTCTTAACCCCAAGGTCGGACAAAAAAAAACTAGAAAATAAGAATTTTCAATTTTATAATAAAAATAACGTTGAATTGGATATATGGCCGGTTGGCGATAGGCTTGCAACCTATCACTTTTATGGCACTAGTGTCTTCAGCTAGTCGTAGGTAGGGTAACACATTAAATACTGTGAATTTAGTCTGTATAATGACATTTCCATATACTTTTAATATGTTTCCCGTGTTGGTCCGGGCTCCTTTGTAGAATAGATCATCTGCCTTCCTGCCAGGTAGCTCGTAAAAGGCGAGCATTACCGTCATTGACACCGTGGCATCTGACAAGGGTGTAGAGTTTCGCAGCGATCGCTCGGATTGGTACCACCGCCTAATCTATTGCTGCCGCCATAACGTCAGTGTTTGCCGTTAACTTATTACGAAAATAAGGGTACCCCTTACTTTTGCTTGAGACCTTGTTAGGCACGACCCGGCCTCAGGTTGGCGACGCACCATTACCACCTTTAGTGCCTCTAGGCGGCGTGAATTTCTTACCATCAAATAAGTCACAAGTTGACATGTCCGGACTAATCTAATATACATATTTTTAAATAAAGAAACACTTCTACTCTTTTAAGAATCACTTACAATCTAAAACTATTTTGTAAATAGACTACCGGTTTCGCTTATACCGCATCAACAGGGCTAAAACATAAACTACTAAACAATATTTTAATTTATAAATATAAATTCATTTATAATGGGTAGATACAAAAAAATTTAATACGTTATAGCAACTCCATTGAGTAACACCGTACAAAATAATAAATTATAAATGATACGTAAAACAGAACAAGTGTTTCTTTATTTAAAAATATTAATATTTGGAAGTTTTACCAAGCGCCAACGACGGAAAATATCAAATATATTCTATTATACAAGAAAATAAATATAAACTAATACTCATCAGAATCACCGCCATCATATTTTGAATAGTTAATGTTATGTCTATACGAAAATGTCTTTGGTATGTATGGACCATTAGTCTACCGCCCTCGAGACCTTTGTTTTTGCCCCGGGCACAATCCATTTGCCCCGGATGTGGTAATTTTAGATTTACACGGTTTAACTTGGTGACGTTTTTGTCCAAATTTATTTTCTTATACTTGTACTTATACCGCTACTGAAGGAATTCAAGTTATTCTAATTTTCTCTATCGCCTCTGTGGTCTAACGGTCTGATGTTGGATTGACTTAGGTCCTAGTTTCGATTCTCATAGCGGGCAGTAAAAGGTGAATGCTTATTTAACTGTTTTAATAAAAACAATGTGGACTCGGATTGCATAACCCAGTTGGTGATAGGTTTGTCACCGATCACATTGTGTAACTAAGTGTCTTCTGACTTGGATGTGCCTTTGCCTTTCGTTTCTAGGATATGATCGTGAATATATTTTTGTGCAATTTCTATTTTTAATTAGATTTCTAAACCATTGACTAGCTGGTGCTCGTGTCTTCATCTGCATATTTTCCGCCACGGATTTCCTGTTAGTACGAAATTCACGCCGCCTAGAGACACCAAAGCCACCTTTGATTATGAAGTCGGAAAGCAAACAAGCAGACGAATTTTCTAATGGTAAGAAATTTACCCAGTCTGATGCCTCTATATGTATAAGAGCGGTAGGGCGAGATGTTCGAAGCTTGGTTCGGCAAAAAGCTCAAAGCAATGCTCACTAGAATACTCGCCAGAACGCTCGATAGAATGCTTGCTAAAATGTTTTCGTTATTTTTTTTGTAATGTGATTCGCACAAATGCTCATTACAAATGAATGCTCAAGTCTATCAGCACCTTAATACATAGTATGATTGTACCTCTACCTGTCCCTTTAAAGATATGGGCATGAAGATACTTACCTTTTTAATTACAAAATAAATATATTGTGGATACAAGGCCGTTATGTCGCCGGGTTATATTTTATTTAGTAACTTATTATACCTAATTAAAGTTGAAGTAATAGAACTAGCAAAACGTATGCAAATTAAGCACTACAATAAATTATTTTTATCTTATCTAAAAACTCATAAGATAAATGTTTTGTTATTTTATAACAACGTTTTAAATGTACTAAGTTAAATAAAATGTAATTTCGGATTTGTCCTTGTTCGTAAATATTAACGTGAATATAAATTTTCTTTTGAATGAAATAAATTTCGAGTTTTATATATGTTTTAACAAAATAATATTTTTTATTACAAGGTTGGACATAGGCCTCCACCGTAGATTTTCCCCGGTGAAAATATTAAACTACTGTATTCAGCTTCTGCAGGGGGGTTGCAGCCCCCTTAGATCGTCTGTCCATCTAGTAGAGAGATGATGATTATTACAAAATTTATGCAAATGTGGATGAATGTAGGCAGAAGGTACAGGAAGACCTAAGTTGACATTTTGACCAAATCGCTAGTTTTTTCACCAAAAGTTGTCAAGAGTCTCTGGCACATTTGTTTTTGTTAGGAAATAGTAATTAATGTGGAGGAAGTCAGGCATAAAAGAATAGTGAGACCAAGTCTCACACACTCTATAGTCTCTCGCACTCTCGCACTCTATAGTCGATAGCACTCTATAGTCACTGCATACTTCGCAAAGGATGCACGCATCTTAAGGTAGCATATAAAATAATTAAGGGATTAAGTCAGCCACTAAGGCTACCTACTAAGATTTAACAACCCGGTCCTAGATTGGCAGCGCATCATTATAATTTGGGTGTAAAAGCCATGTGTATTTCTTACCATCATGAAAAATTTTGTGTCAAGATGTGACGACCCCGTCAGCTGTCAATGGATAATGTAGTCAATTAAAATTATGTGGTATCTAGTTGCTCAGCAGCAGATTTCAATACTGTCTTGCCTATTCCAGCTAGCTTTGCTCGTTTTTTTGTTTCGTTCATTATACTGTTCCATGTTAAAAGGTAGGTAAAAGTGACCTGAGATCTCGGCTATATAAGTAACATTTGTGAAATATATAGTGCCCTATATCCATATGTTTATTAAATTTATTCTGGTATCTATTTAAGTATTTCTATGTATTATTACCGTTGACTAACACCTATAATATAAGCATATAATTTGCTTACTTTGGGGTTAGATTCAATTTGTGTAACTAGTCCTGGAATATTCATTAATTGAATAAAACATAAATAAAACTAATTCTGTTAATGAAGTGTTTTTTAAAACAATATTTGCTACATATTGTATACAGGTACGAGAAAAACGATAGCCATTTAAAATTATATTTTTACGTCTATGTGTCTGATTTTTATGCAAAAAACTACTGGAAGTTTTTTACGAAATTTTGTCTCTAAGTACCACTTGCACGTTCCCGGGTTAAGTACTTAACACTGAGTTAGCGTCTAACTTGGGTTAAATCACCTTGTATTTGACAATTTAACTAAGTATTAAATGTAACTAGGGAATGTGCAAGTGGCCCTAAGTAGATTAAAGTCCGAGTCAACATGTAGAATTACGTTTATTGTAAAGTATCTTCACGCCCATATCTCCGAAGAGGTAGGCAGAGGCACAACTAAGGCACCCACGACTAGCCGAAGACACTAAGTCCCACAATGTGATAGGTGGCAAGCCTATCGCCAACCGGGCACATTTCCAATCCCGACCAAGATTTTTTTATTAAAAAATTGGAAAAATCCAATTTTCTTTTTGTTGGCCGACCCGGGATTTGAGCCCGGGACCTCATGCAGTCAAGTCCAACACCCGGACCGCTAGACCACAGAGGCGATACGTTTATTGTAAAAAAACTAGTAATCACAATAAAGACGTCGTTACTCGTTCATGTAAATTCTACTATTTATTTTTAACATATATTACATTCAAACACGTGGTGTGTACTTGTTATGAGATTGTGGTGTAGTACGTTTAAAATAAACTTAAATGTATAAAACGTCTCAAATTTGTACATTTCTAACATGACATGTACATATGTTGCACACATAAATGCGATGAAATATTAACATATTTTTGTTGGAAACTGTCCTCCGAATCATTTGACGCGGCCAAATGTGGCCTCGTCACCCTAATGTTTTTGGTTCCACGCAACATTGCACACAACCATGATTTATAATATAGAAAAAAATAAAAATGAAACATTCACCGCGGTTTCGTCTTTGTTAGCAGTCATGAACGACATTTTATGATCCATTGAACAGTTTATAAGCAGTTTTAGTGTTTTAAGCCTGTAACAAGTTTTAGTAAGACTCTATAACACATACGTTAATCTTTGATAACATCGCATGTGAAGTGAGAAAGGAATTTCAATGGTTTTGAATAAATAGACGACTCCTTTGAGGTTAAGACTTTATTTATTTATATTTTTTTACTGTCAAGCATTTTTTAAGGCAAAAGATACCGATGGGAGACAGTTAAAAAAAACAAAATAAAAGTATTAAATGAGGTAGAAAAGTAAATACCACGATAATTACCAAAGGTAGTACCTATGGAAACATAGCTTGTATTGATTTCAAGAGCAGGCAAAGTTCCTTCATAGAAAGGTTGTCTGGCTTTTCAAAATATGATAGATGCAGACTAAAACTTTAGTTTAGCGTGGAATTAACAAAATAAAGGTTACAACTGATATATTTTGAAAAGCCAGACTTTCGGTGAAGTTTCAATTTTTCCAAACAATATAAAAATATAGTCAGGTGGATTATATGCTTCAAATTAGATTGGTTTCGAAGCTATTTAGATAATAGAAAACAGTGTGTTGAAATATCTCGCTTAATGGTAACCGCAAAAAGGTCTATACTTTAAATTATCTTTTTAATGGCTGCGGTGTACCACAAGGTAGCGTTTTAGGTCCATTACTTTTTTTTATTTACATAAATGATTTGCCTGATGCTACTGACCATGATTCTGTTTTATTTGCAACAAAAAAATTTTAGGTATATTTAAATAATACTTCTATAGAGAATGTAGATTTTACCAACTTCTTAGGAGTTGAAATTGATTAAAATTGCAACTCTCTATGCATTAAAATTGATAGGTTTATTTATGCATTGAGAAGAATAAGAGAAGTAGCAGGCTTGAATGCATCTCTCTTAGCTTATCATGGGTATGTTTCTTCGGTTTTGCAATATGGTATTCCTGTTTGGGGAAATTCTGTAGATTTAATTAGAATCTTTAAAGTACAAAAGAAGTGTATACGCGCCATAGGTAGTGATAACCAATTACATTTATGCAATCCACTTTTTAAGTCGCTTAAAATTTTACCTTTACCTTGTTTGTATATCTTGGCTGTATTTCTATTTGTAAAAAAACATTATTAATTGTTTAAAACCAATGCTGAAATGTTGGGAATTTCAAGTTTTAGAAATAGTGAGAAATTGCATGTGATGAACCAAAAACTTAATATTTATAAGAATATTTTTTACTGCATATTATATCGTATATATCATATCGTATATGCAACCGAATTCCTGATAATCTCAAATCACTAGCATTAAAAAGATTTCAAAGGAAGGTAACCAAATATACCTAATGAAAGTTATGGTTGCCGAGGAGTTTGTTTTGCCGTTTCTCCTCCTGTCTGGCTAGGTTTGGAAACGGTGGTAGGTTACGGTAGACAGGGTTAAATTTACTTATAGTTATAAAATGTTTTTATAATAAATAATTAAACTAGCAATAGATATAAATCATTGGCTTAAAAGTTAATGCATATATAATTTAATAATATTATTTAATACTAAAATATTTGCACACCAAAATATAGTAGAATATGTTGACATACTTAAATATTTTTGTAACATCTCATTTACACACATATTCCGCAAATAACTATTTTTTTTTCTTTTCTTTTTTTCAAATAATTACTAATATGAAGATAACGAACTTCGGAAAATATAAATAAATAAAAAAAAGATGCACGCCTTTCTAGACGTCTTCACTCTAGTTACACTAGACTAAGATTAAGACACGATATTCGTAGACGTATAATGCAACAGTAACAAAATTAGATCTGTGATTTGTCTATTCACTTTTAACGGAATTTCACGAAATGTGTCGTAGTAGCGTATAGCTCAGATGAGGATACATTTTAGTCTGGAAAATCTTTCGTTCCCTATATAGACCACGAGAAGTCACTTCCTAGTGTGAACTACGGCACGTACAACTGCTTCCTGTCATCTTATCGGATCCTTATGATCTGATTGTAGCCAACCCTACCGCCTTTCTTCCCAAATTCAATCAATTCAATCCCAAAGCCTTTCACTCAATCCTAACGTAAACTCGCAAGACATCACACTACACCGTCGCCAATCTCGTCGTCGAAGAACTGTTACGCCCGGAATGCCGAGCGGCGAGTAACAAACCGTTCAAACAACTCTCCTAGTAACCAGAACGCAGCACCAAGTCCAGGTTCAGGTTCAGGACTGTCTCCCGGCAGACTGAGTCTCCCGGGAGACAGTCCTTGTAGCTAGCATTATAGGTGACACAATCCATATAAATAATGCTGGTAGCTGAGCATTCTGCTCGCCCACAAAGTTATAAGGACGATTATTCTTTTTTTAAGCCTTTATTCTTTTTACATGACAGTTACAGTAAAACATAGTAAAAAGTAAAGTAAAAAAAAGTTAAATAAGTTGAAATGTAAAAAAATTACCTAAATTCTAAGGAATATTTTGTCATGGCCCCTTTCGGGTATAGGCCTCCCCCAATTGCCCCCATTTTCCCTGACGCGTGCTCTTCCCGTTCAGTCAGCCCAATAAGTCATTTATAGACTGGATGGGAAGCAACACAATAGTTATTCTTTTTTGATGATATTAGACGGCAAACAAGCAGACGTATTTCTTGATGGTAAGATATTCAATCCGCCTAAAGACACCAAAGGTGGTAATGGTGCGTTGACAGCCATAGGCCGGGATGTTAGGCCTGAATAAAAGTAAGTTTAAAGGCTACCTTACTCTCCTTACTGGAACACGTCAGCATTGATGTTATGGCGACAGGAATGGGTAAGTCGATGGTAACAATCCGGGCAAGCCGCTGCGAAACTCTACCATGTAGTAGGATGTCGCAGTGCTAGTGACGTGAAACCGAAAATATTGGGCCACAGATAGTAAAAGAATATTTAATAAAAATGAAATGAAAATTATTTATTTGTCAAAATGTGTTAATAAGTTACAAATCATACTGATATATACCACATTGTGGTGTGCAAATATTTAATTAATATTTTTACAAAAAATAAATTCATACGTATTTTATTATTTAAAACAAAATACCACCTCATTGATCGACTGGCTAGAATACACACCTAACTACACCGACCAATTACGAGGCTCGGGTTCGATTCCCGACATTTCCGGGACTGGGTGTTTAAATTTACTCTGGTATCTATTTAAGTATTTGCTATGTATTAGAATCGCTGACTAACACCCATAACACAAGAATAATATAATTTGCTTATTTTGGGGTTAGACTCAATTTGTGTAACTTGTCCAGGGTTATTTATTTATATTAATAAATGAAAACCTAGTTTTTATGAAAATTGCTCGGACACAGGAGCATAAAATTTGGCAAATTTATAGTTCATGTGTAGGAGAAGTGCAGAACGCTAGTGTTTTTCAATAATAATGCTTATAAAGTAAATTAAGTCACAAATAAAACATTACCTATACTACCATGCATTTGACACACACAAACAAATATATTGATGATAACTATAAAAGATCACAGATGGCGCACAATAAAGTTTGGAAACAAAGTAGTTGATCTTGAGAAATGTAGATGGCGTTCTTATCAACAAAATATTAAATTTATTTCGACCAATGGGCGACCACTAGTATATATAGATAGATAAGATAGAAAGATATTAAAATACTTTTTTTTTCATACAAAACTATTAGCAGCTGTCAATTTCAAGCGAAACGATAATCGCCGTGCCGGTAATTATTAAATAAATAATTATAACAACGCTTTTAATTTTCACATTTTTCTGTTAGAAAATTCTATACATCTAATATGTTTTCTCTAACAGCTAGTCTATCTTCTTTCAAAATTTAAAAGCATCCTCTTTAACTCTTCTCTCCTATATTTGACCACCTGGTCTCAAAGGATCTTCTTCAACTCTTCTCTCCTATATTTGACCACCATTTTAATTTTTTTTATGATAATGGTAGGCAAATAAGCAGTCGGACTTCCTGATGGTAAGAAATTCACGCCGCCTAGAGACACCAAAGGTGATAATGGTGCGTTGCTAACCTGAGGCCGGGATGTTAGACCTCGAGATAAAGTAAGTTAACCGGCTATCTTACCCTCCGAACCGGAATAAGTCAATGGTAAGCATTGGATGTTACGTCGACAGGAATAGGTGGGGCAGTGGTACCAATCAGGGCGAGTCGATGCGAAACTCTACCACCTAGTCAGATGTCACGGTGCTAGTGACGGTACGCCTATGCTCGCCTTTACGAGTTGCCTGGCAGGAAGGCAGATGGTCTATTCTGCAAAGGAGCTCGGACCAACACTAGGAAATACGTTGAAAAAGCAATGACTCCATGAAACCGAACACTCCTGAAACATTTCCTAACTATTTATTAACCCGCTGACTAACATCAATTCCTTGAAACATTTCAATCCCAAGATTGATATCAGCAAAACGAAACCCTACGACGAACTCGATTCCAAAAGTTGTAGTACCGTTACGTGACAGTATTTTTGTCCTTTTCGATTTCACGATACAGGTTTATATTTGTCTCTCTTCCTCCTCAATGGTGACTACCGTATTGCAGTCTGAAGAGCTGTGGACCAGTTTTTGTATGCCACAATAAATATATGCTCTCAAATATTCGCGAGGAAGCAAGCACAAAGGGAAAAAAGCTTTAATACCTAAAGCGTTTTAAATATGTCCATACTGGTCTATCTTTTTGGCAAAGATGAGTCAACTAACGTATATAATAGGTATATTATGTTATATTCGTATAGTAGGATCATGTAGGAAGGAACAGGTATAGGTACTATATGAATATGGATGTATACGTATCAAATTGCTAGGGTTGTTCTGAAGGGTTCTGTAGGGTTGTTCTGAAGAATCTCTGGAACTGGCGTGTTTGTATTGATTAGCATTTATATCTCTTTAATGGATGCTCACGACGAATAAATAAGCGGGACAAAATGGTCAAATAAACCGGAAAATTGCTGGGAAAATGAAAAAAAAAGACGCTTTAATCTATATATATTTTTAGTACTTGTTAATGTCAAATGATATGAAGTAGATAGTTCGGCTCGCAATATACGAGTATATAAATGAATCCCCATTTTCCTTGGTCATCGCATCACGCCTGTACCAATTTTGGTAATTATTTTTGCTGTGTTAATTATCATAAGGAGATGGTTCTCATGGAAAGAAAAGCAGGGGAAATGGAAAAATTAATGATTTAATCTACTCAGTCTGTTAATAGCTGTTGTTTTCTAATAAAAACTACATTGACCAGGATTTTACATTGTAGGACTTAGTATATTTGGATCGATGATGGTGCCCTAATTGTACCTCTGACTACCTTTTAGGGGTTGCGGGCTTAAAGATACTAGCTTTTAAGTGGAATAACGCCATGATGATTATTATTTTTATTTATTTTAACTTTATTGTACATAAATAAAAATTCTGAGTACAAAAAGCGAACTAAATGCTAAATACATTCTCTCCCAGTCAACCTATAGGCTAACAGAGATCAAGCATGTAGGTACCAAATAAACAAAGACAGAGAATAAAATAATAAATTTGAATTTAAATGTACGTGCAAATAAAATAATTCAGTAATGTATAACTACATAGCATACTATATAAATTATGAATAGATAATTATAGATACAATATACATAACATACATAATATAATTAAACTGGACAGCAAACAAGACTACGTCACTTTCATAGATATTCATACATTTTTTTTAATAGAATCTTATTACTCACCTGCCTAATCGATACAGGAAGCTTATTCCATAATCTGGACGAATTTAAAAGAAAAGTATTAGATATAAAGTTCGAACGATGTAGAGGGATGGACAGAGTCTGAGATGACGATGATCGCTGACGTAAATTGTTGGTCACAGATAAAAAATGACATTTAGATTTAAGGTATCTAAGTACCCAAACTTAGGATCAAAGAGGATAAAATATAAGAAGCATAAAATCCTGAGCTTTCCTTCCTGAGAAATAGAGAGCCATTGGCGCATTATCATTACCTTATATATTTTGTATTAATTAATTAATATACCACTGTGGTCTAGCGGTTCAGTTCTCAGACTCAACTGCATGAAATCCCGGGTTCGATTCTTCGATTATTCAAAAATAAAATTTGGTTATTCGAATTTTCTAATAAAACAAACGTTGCTCGGGATTGGATATATGCCCGGTTGGCGATAGTCTTGCCACCTCTCACATTGTGGAATCTAGTGTCTTCGGCTAGTCGTGGGTGCCTTGGTTTTACCTCTGCCTACCTCTTCGGGGATATGGGCGTGAAGATACTTTATTTAACTTATTTTTTCTTTAATTCTATATTTTTTTACTTGATACTTTTTTTTCTAAAAAAAAAACCCCGAAGAGATATGGGCGTGATGATACCTTTTTTTTTTGATATATTTGTATTTAAATTATACAAACAGCTGAAACGTAAAACTGCCAATGTGATAAAAATAACAAAAGTTATATGTATCGACAAAAAAGTTTGATATGAATCGTATTTTTAACCGTCGGAAATAGGGATGTTATAACTTTGTTATATCTTCACGCCTACTTCTTTATGTGGAAGACAGAGAGTATCAAGTGTTCAATATCACGATCCTTGCATACCAGCTTAGTTTCCACATTCCTAATGCATGTATAAGTTTTTCTGTGGCATCATAGCTCTTAAACTACAAGACTGATTTAGATTAGTTTATTTAGGCGGAAAAGAGAGATAGTTACATTTTTACATTGTCATTTAATGTATTAATTACTTTTTTATGTGAAAAATCAGCGAACAAACGGCTCTCCTGATGTTAACAGTGTTGAGTCTATAATTATATCTTAAAATTCCTGTTGGTCCGGGTCCGTTTAGTAGAATACACTAGCCGCCTACCAGAAGGCAGCTCGTAAGAGGCGTGCACTGGTTAAAATGAAGGTTATTACTAACAAGACCTCTGGTGGCAGAGTGCTGAGTAGCATCTTGCACGGCTAGGAATCTATCGCCTTACCTATTCATGTTGCCAAAAAACTGTGTCAAGTTCCGCTCTGGAGAGTAGTATAGGTAGAGCTGCAGAATAGCCTTTCCATCAGCCTTGGGACAGCAACGCACCTGTAACATTAATGGTAACTATAGACCACGCCTATCTCTTACCATCTGGAGAACCGTGTGCTTATTCGCTGAACTATTACATAAAAAATACTACAACGTAAAAGTAAAGTATCTTCAGATCCATATCCACGAAGAGGTAGTCAAAGGCACAACCAGGGCATCTACGACTAGTCGAATACACTGTCCCACAATGTGATAGGCGGCAAGCCTATCGCCAACCGGGCACACATCCAATCCCAGATTATGTTAATTTTATTACAAAATTGGAAATCATTTTCTTTTTTCTTTGTTACCCGACCCGGTGGTCGAACCCGGGACCTCTAGAAGTCAAGTTCGACGCCGGACCACTAGACCATAGAGGCGATTAGCAACTGATATGATTAATTTAGTTGCATAAAGATGTAACAACCTTATCGCCAAAAACTGACGGCGGAATGACGTCTCACGAAATAGCTATGTAGAGTTTTGACTACATTGACTATAGAGCCCTTACCATGAGTTTACGGCTTGTCAAGTTTACTATACTCGTTACCGTCTCTGTAAATTATTGATACGAAAACTTTGAACAGCGCCTCTATTGGCGACTAAGAGAAACGCATTTTAGACCAAAAGTGTTATAGATTTCGACACGTAACTTACCGAACGTAATCATTACTAACTTAGGGTTGTTCCTTGACCTCTTACATATAAAAATAAACTTTACGCTCTAGCACGATGTCCAAAGGTGCAAAAGAGAAAGAATAATAATAATAATAAATATCCCTGGACAAGTAACACAAATTGAATCTAACCCCAAAGTCAGCAAATTATATGCTTGTGTTATGGGTGTTAGTCAACGCTACTAATACATAGAAATACTTAAATAGATACCAGAATAAATACCGATACCCGTCGGGAATCGAACCTGAGCCTCGCGGTTGGTGTAGTTAGGCGTGTACGCTAGCCACTCGACTAACAACAGACAGACGACAGAGAG
>NJDC01002691.1:0-32572 GCA_002245475.1 Calephelis virginiensis
TCACAGAAAATTAAGCTGATAAAAATGCTTAAGATGATTTGCCTTATAGTTCATATTCTAATAATAATTATATTTTAGAAACATGAGTAAGACGGAAAACTTGTTGAATTTGATTAGATCTTCTGAGAGGCTGTGCAACAGTCCGGCCATGGAATTTAGAATCACGTTACATTTAAAAACTGTAAGGAAAATGTGATTAAATGTGAGTTATCTCCGTGATTCCTTTCAGTTCCTACATTCCAATGAATCCACTTGTCGTTCTCATGTTAAAACCTTGTTACGTTTCCCTGTTAGTAATTCTGCTTTTTATTCTCAGTCATTCACTGCTCGTGCTGTTAAGCTGTGGAATGCTTTACCTGATAAAATTCATGCCAGTGAAACATTGTATGTCTTTAGGAAACTACTAAAAGAACACTCTCACAAATGATTTTTTTAATCGTCGTCTGTGTTTTTTATTTTTTTTTATTTGAATTCAGTTCAGTTATGTATATAATTATGTATACTTATATAGGTTTACATTATCTACGTATGTATATGATCTTGTATATTATATATATGTTTATGTATGTTTATATGTATATATTTATATATTTATTTAGATGTCATATATATTTATTATTATTTTTAAGTGCTTCATAGTCAACAATTCGTGTATCTACACTTGTCTACGTTTATGTTTGTTTCTGTTTTTCCCTTTCACGGGTCAGCTGGTAGAAATCTCTGTTGCTGGAGATAAGCTCGCCCATTGTACTGTATTATCTTTATGTTCATGTTTGTTATAACGTTTTGTGTATAATAAAGATATTATTATTATTATTATTGTATTACTAGCTGCTACCTGCGGCTTCGCCCGCGTTTTCACAGAAACCCGGTGTGCGATCGGGATTAAAAATAGCCTATATGTTAATCCAGGTCACAATCTATCTGTCTTCCAAATTTCAGACAAATCCGTTCAGCCATTCGAGCGTGAAAGAGTAACAAACATCCATACATCCATACTTACAAACTTTCGCATTTATAATATTAATAGGATTCCTATTCTACTGCAAAAATAAAATCGGAACCGAAGTGATAGCTTGTTTCGAAAAAAAATGATAATTGCTTTGTAACGAAAAAAAATTAAACTGAAATTTTGTATTATGCATTTAAATATTAAGTAAGTAAGTAGCTTCACGCCAATATCCCCGAAGAGGTAGGCAAAGGCACAACCAGGGCACCCACAACACTAACCACAATGTGACAGGTGGCAAGCCTATCGCCGACCGGGCAAATATCCAATCCCGAGCAATGTTCTTTTTGTATAAGAAAATTGGAATAACCCAATTTTCTTTTTGTTGCCCGACCCGGGAATCGAATCTCATGAAGTCAAGTCCGTCCGACAGAAGCGATACTCTCTTACAAATTCGATTATTCTCTTACAATTGTCTCGTCTGTGATCAATTGTCAAAATTTCCTTGTAAATATATTAAATATACATGGTATAGTCTTTCATTTCATTTTTGTGATCACATTTGTCCAACTTGGTTCAATCCAGTATACGTTGGATTCAAATGTGTACACAAGTCCGATCTAATACGGATAAAATAAATTTATATGAGCGTTATTATTATGCCACCAGCACCTATTGCTTATATTTTATCGATATCGAAAAAAATTGCAGGCTCATCAGCCCTATTTTATCCCTGAGGTTAGTACTTATGACAAAACTGACGTTTACGTGACGTTTGACGTTTCGTTGGTAACATAGTGTCATGTAAACTGATTAGTTATTTTAAAGTACTAAGTCCCGTCTTTTAACCCCTTACTGCTTGGAATTTCGCATTTATGCGGGAAAAAAATATGATACATTTTTGAGTCCGAGGAACCCATAAAAAATCAAAACAAAATTTAATAATCATTTTTGATTTTTTACCTATTTTTTAAAAAATGTGCGTATGTTATGGTACTGTATGTTGCGAATGGATAAAAATTGTGTGTACCAAATATGGGAACACATGCAATAATTAAATATTTTTTTTTCATATAATTTTATAAATCATATATATTTTAGTTTTTTATGATATAGGAAGGCAAACAAGCAGACGTATTTCCTGATGGTAAGAAATTCACGCCGCTTAGAGACACCAAAGGTGGTAATGGTGCGTTGCCAACCTGAGGTCGGGATGTTAGGCCTCGAGCAAAAGTAAGTTTGCCGGCTACCTTACCCTCCGAACCGGAACACGTCATGACGTTATGGCGGCAGGAATAGGTAAGGCGGTAGTACCAATCCGGGCGGTTTGTTGCGAAACTCTACCACCTAGTCAGATGTCACGGTGTTAGTGATGGTAAGCCTATGCTCGCATTTTACGAGCTGCCTGGCAAGGAAGGCAGATGGTCTATTCTGCAAAGGGGCCCGGACCAACACGGGGAATATATACACGATATATATATCGTGTGACTAGTTCCAGAATGATAAATAATTTATCTTGCATATTAAATTTAGCGTTCTGGCTCTTGCAGCCTCGTTCTTTCTATTCTTTATAAACTATAATGCAATTTTATGTATAAACTTATAAATAAAACACAAGATTCAATAACCTTCAATTTATTTTGGAAAATCCTGAAACAATCTTTATAAGTCAAAATCAATCAACCCAATATAACACTAATAATTTTTATAACCCAATATAACACTAATAATTTTAATCTTCCCCTGTTGGAAGTGGTACTGGATCCAGAGGAACATGAGACTCTTGAAAAAATAATCTATATTTTATTAATTCATAAATATAGGACACAACTGAGACAGCAAATTAAAGTTTAACCACCGCTTTAATTTCTGCATCTTTGTCTTTTGTTTGTCCACTCTGGTAAATGATGAAAACCATCTACTGCAACTTTTCTTGTTGGCAACTCGATCTTTCGTTTGATTTTTTTATTTGAAGTGCCTCATCTTTTTCCATTATAGGCCTGCCTCGTGTTCTTGGCGTAAAATGTGGGCATCTTTCTTGGTCAAAACTGAAGCGATTGCCAATTGGAAATCAAGAAGTGGCATGTATATTTCCCATGGGTATGAAAATATTTTTCTCTTACTGCATACAGTGTCATATATAAAAAATATAAAATTTATCGCTATCTCATACAGTCCCATGCATGAGCGGCAAAGTCGAGCCACTACTGCATTAAATACCAAATATGCACCCAACATTTAAAGTGGCTGAAATTTTCAATCAATGAAGGTTTACTGCAGTTCCTTCAATTTTTATAATTATTAGAACTAGTTTAATTGACAGAATAAAATTCAAAGTAAGATATAAGTGTTGAAAAAATCGGCTTAAAGACAGATCTACTCACCTCCTGGCCACTATCAACTTCAAACTGCTACAGCTTGTTTCTTTACAGTGCTACCAACATCCCACAGCTTTTAAGCGTCAACATGTAATTTGGTTTATGGCCTTCAATAAACCCCTAAAGATATTTAAATT
This sequence comes from Calephelis virginiensis, assembly GCA_002245475.1. Lineage (NCBI taxonomy): Eukaryota > Metazoa > Arthropoda > Insecta > Lepidoptera > Riodinidae > Calephelis > Calephelis virginiensis. The sequence continues at coordinate 3,465 of NJDC01002691.1, forward strand.
TTCGACATAAAATACTTAGGTGTGCTGATATGGGACGCGATGCAGTAAGGGGTTAAAACGTAGTGATTATATTCGCTTTGGTCCCGCCTCTTATTACGTAGTATTTATATACTCTTTGGATTTGGCGCTATCGTGAAAGAAGATGGTTGTGGTTTTTTCGTAATTAATAAACTTTTTGTTATAGATGAGTAAAATTGGTTAATTGAGGTGGTAATTAGTTCAATTTTGTTCAGTTAAAGTGCTCAGGTGAAACAATTAGGAAGAAATTAGTATATCATGTATTTCCTCGCTGCCGCCAAATCTCACTAGAGGAGCTTGAGTAACGAAGCCACCGTTTTACTTAAGACCCTGACATGACTTTGTATATAATGACTTATGACTGAAAATATTTTTTTTATAACGGAAGACAGGGGAGCATGGTTTAAAGGGGAAAATTAACTGATAAAAAAAAAGGTTGGCGGGAACGGTCGAAGTGGGAAGGCTCGCTTTTCAAAGGTTCCCTCAAAGACAACTGTAGTGTTTCATCACGACAGAAGAGGCAGAGGCCTGAACAAAAAAGAAGATTGAAGACAAAACTAGAAAAAGAAATGAAATATTAAGAAATGAGTTTATTTTATTTAAGTACATACATAATATTAAACTAGAATAAAACATAGAAGGAAAAAAAGATTAATAAAAACACATTATTAATAGTCGTGGAATCATTGGCGCCATCGTGAAAGAAGATGAGTTTAGTGTTCAGAATTTTAGTTTTATAATTTGTGTGTAAATAATCGTAATTCAAGGATGTGTTAGAAGAAGAACATAACTTGTAAGCTTCTAGGAATTACAACTAATGACGTATTCCAGGACTCAAATAAATTTTGAACTTAGTTAAGGAAATGAATATTAAGTAAATGGGAATACAATATAGAAACTGAAGAAATGAATTTAAAATAAATAATAAGAAAAAGGATTATTTATTACGGAAGACGTGGCAGCATGGCCTAAAGCCGGCCCCAGAAAGATGCAAAATATTAATCTAAAAGAAAAAAAAAATTGGCGCTATCGTGAATAAAGGTGGTCGTATTTATTCACAATTATTAAATTTGGTGTAAATTATGAGTAAAATTAGTTAATTTAGGTGGGAATTAGTTTAATTTTGTTCAGTGAAAGTGTACAAATGAAATAATCATGAAGAAATTTGTGTATCCTGAGTTTCCTAGCTGCCGCCAAATCTCCCAAAGTGAGCTTGTGTAAAGTGACCACCGCTTTACTCTGACGTGACTTTGTTAATAGTGACCAATGACTGCATAAGAATAAATTGATGCGGAAGACATGTGACTAATGACTGTATAAGAATTAATTAATACGGAAGATGTGGCAGCATGGCGTTAAGGTCTTAGCCGGCCCCAGAAAGGGACAAATTAACCTAAAAGAAAAATAAACACGGTACTCGGAGGTTGGCGGGAACGGTCGGAGGGGGAAGGCGCGCTTTTCGAGGGTTCCCTCCAATCTTTAAGCTAAAAATGTGTAATATAATGTAAAAATGTATAATTTGTAAATTAATTAAAGTGTAAATATTACTTAGTTGTGTGTAAATATGATTTAGTAAATAAACTATACTAGTGAAAGACTATTGTAGAGTTTTATCACGACAGAAGAGGCAGAGGCCTGAACAAGAAAGAAATTTGAAGACGAAACTAGAAAAAGACATGAAATATTAAGATATGGGTTTATTACATAATATAAGACTAGTATAAAATATAGAGGTAAAAAAAAGAATATTAAAAATACTTTTTGCACTGTCGTAGAAGTTTTGGCGCCAACATGAAAGAAAATGATTTTGGTGTTCAGAATTTTAGTTTTATAATTTGTGTGAAAATAATCGTAATTCAAGGATGTGACGTGCTATAAAACAAACTGACGGAGAAACATAATATGTAAACTTCAAGAAATTAAAACTAAAGACGTATCGAAGGACTCAAATGAGCTTTGTCTTAGTGAAGGAAATGACTTTTAAAAAGGGGAAGACAATATGTTAAGAAACTGAAGAAATGAATTTAAAATTTTAATATGAAAAAGAATTTATTATTACGGAAGACGTGGCAGCATGGCCTAAAGGCCTTAGCCGGTCCCAGAAAGGGGCAAATTAACTTAAAAAAAAGAGGAGTTTTGGCGCCATCGCGAATGAAGGTGGTCGTAATTTTTTCACAATTATTGAATTTAGTGTAAAATATGAGTAAAATTGTTTAGTTTAGGTGGGAATTAGTTTGATTTTGTTCAGTGAAAGTGCACTAATGAAATAACCATGAAGAAATTAGTGTATCGTGAATTTCCTCGCTGCCGCCAAATCTCATAAACGAGCTTGTGTAACGAAATCACCGCTTTACTCAATACCCAGACAAGACTGTGTAAATAGTGACTAATTATTGAAATAAATAATTAATACGGAAGACATAAATTGAAAATATTTAACAAGAAAAAGATTTAATAATACGGAAGACGTGGCTGTATGGTCACAGATCCTTTGCCTTTCCCCGACTGGGATAAAATTAAAAAACAATTAAAAAAAAACACGTATGTCGGTTATTTGAATCTGTTTGAATCAAACTTGTAAAATTATTTTAAAACTTTAATTTAACTATTTATGAAGTTTTATCTAAAATTGTGATTGTCGAAATGGAAGACTTTGATGTTTTTACGAATGAAATTGATTTTACTAAACCCGTTTATAAAAATATACTGAATAATTATGTAAAAGACATTCCTCGTACACCAAGTGGCCCTAACTACGAAAGTGAGCAGTATTATAATTGAATTGTATAATTGTCTTTATAAAAACCTCAAACTTTAGTTTATTGGGTTTTTTTAGGTGGCAGAAAGCTTTTAGCTATGGAATATTTATTTGAAGGAAGTGAAATAGAATGTGCATTTTATTTAAGCGAATCGGCGTCTCCTTCACTCAGGACATTAGCCGTCTACAGAGATGAGCAAATACGTAATTCAGGTACTTAAATAGTTATATTGTAATGTATTTGAATTACCTAAATGTGAGGAAGGTAATGACTGCGGACATAGCAAAAATTGATAGTATTTTTTTATGGTTTGTGCAAAATTATTATAAAGTATTATATAGCCCTTAATCAGCGTAAATTAAATTTTTTGTTGTCTGCATATGCTTGGTTAACCTTAAATACACGTCAACCCTTATGAATATTGTTCTTATGTTAAACTATCATTAAAAGATCTCATCAAACATTGAGTTGATAATATTTCATAAAGTAACAAGGATTTAAGGTTTACTTTATATTTTTTAAAGAAAGAAGCTATTTTCAGTCTTATTACAATTATTAAGTGGATAAATAAGCAAATAAACATCCTGGGACAAATTATACAAATGGAGTCTAACCTTAAAATAGGTATGCAAATTATAATGTCCTAGCTTAGTCAATAAACATTATTACTGTGAACTTAACTGTGAATATTGAATTAAAAATAACTTACAATATTTTTTTGGGGGGCACACATTTTACCACTTTGGAAGTGTCTCTCCCCTGCAAACTATTCAGTTTAGAAAAAACGATAATATAAACCCCAATACTGAAGATTCGAAGACCTAAGTATCCGTAGATACCCCACATTTTTGGATTTAATGAAAAAAACATTTTTGAGCTTTTGTTCCAAGTGTGGGAAACCCCCAGTTTTGTTTTTCAATTTTTGTGTAAAAATGAATGAGAGTTGCTGTGATATGCAGTCAAAAAGACAGACAGACATGACGAATATATAAGGGTTCCATTTTATGGCATTTAACCATGGAACCCTATAAATAATATGCAAAATTTGTCCATCTGGTTACAATTGACACTATGAGCAAGGAAATGTTTTATGGGTCTTTTTCTACAATACTAATATATTTAATTAGGAACTACCAGAATTGATTTAAAACACCACTCAGAAATGCAGACATTTAGATGTTCAGCACACAAATGTCTGCCCCCTCAAGAATCAATCTCAAACCTAGTGGTTGGTTGGTCTCATTGGGAGTGTATGCCAATTGCCAAACCCTTGATCAATGAGGCAATAATATATAGGTTTGATATAGATAACTAAATTTCGAGAATCTATTGAGTTGTTGAAAAAAATTAATGATGTTATTACATAGATACAAATATGTGAGCACATCAAATGTTTTATAATCCAATTTGTGAAAAGCTTTATATTTTTTGTAAATTGTTCATTATCTTAAGAGTATGATAATAATAATAAGCTTATGAGCATTGGGTAAATATTTTAAATGCTTTTACTTTAAAGTCCAGTCTAAAATATCAAAAGGTTGTTTTCTGTGTATCAACTGGGTAATTTTATTTTTACAATAAAAACATTTAAAATACAAATACCTCTTATACAAAAATATGTTTAATGCATAAGGTTACATTTCTACCAATTTTATAAATGTGAAAAAAATACAGTTTGTATGAATGTTCCATAGTCATGTTAAAGTAGCTAAGCAGATTTTAATGAACTTTATTATAGAGACAGATTAGATGTTGTAGGAAAAATTACTACCTGTCTAAGAACAACTTTCCATTCCCATATGTTAATGCACTTCTACAAGATCAAGCTATGGCAATTATAGCTAGTAAATTATTACAAAATTGTTCAGCCTAGAGAAGCCAAAGGAGGTAATGGTGGATTGCCAACCTGATGCCACGATGTTAGACCTCGAGCAGAAGGAAGGTTATTTTATCTTCCAATTCGTGGTACGCGTCAACAACAAGTGCTGACGTTCTGGCCACAGGAACCAATTTGGACAAGACACTGCGAAACTCTACCTCATTTTCAGATGATCCAGTGTTAGTGACGGTAAGCCTATGCTTGCCATTTACAAGCTGCTTGGCTGGAGTCTTTTCTGCAAAGAGCCTGGACTAACACGGAGAAAAACCTTTACACAAACACCTTTACCGTTCCTTCAACCATGACATCTAAGCTATCTTGTACATGTTATATAATAAGAAAAAATTCTATTGTTTTAGAAAATAAAAACAGCAAAATTACAAATTATGTTAAGCCTATGACAGAATTGATAAACACAACCTCAATGTAAGTATTCTTATAAACTTTTATATGTATATCTAATATCTTAATTTCATATATTTAGGCAAGTGTATTTTACTTCATATTCATATTTGAACAAGGAGCACTATAAAATAGTGAGGATTATTATGAGTTTTTGTAATTAATGATGGAAATTATGTAATTACTTACAAATATTATATATAATCAAAATTTTAATATATACTTATATTTGTAAAACAAGAATGTACCATACGCTATTCCAATTAATATTTTGAAGTAACTTCGAAATTGTTGAACAAATATTGAGCTTGAATGTAAGCATCTATTTTGGACTTTACTTTGTGAGGTTTTTCTATTGAGTGAAATTATTACAATTGTATAATGGAACACATATAAAAAAAAATTATTAAGATTCACACATTTTTTTGTTTGCCATAACACTTAAGCGTTAGCCTTAAATTACATACTAGAATATTCTCAATCTCTCTGCTATCTTTGCTTTTTTTGAACTTTTTGTATGCAACAACGTTTCTATTTATTTTCAATCTACTTTTGGTAAGCAGTTTTTCTTTAGACTTGACCACGTGAGCATTGTATTCTATCATACTGAATATCGTAACGAGTATTGTAAAGTATTCTATCATATTGAAATCACTTTAAAGTTATAGATATTTCTGATGTGACAACATTGTGTTGGTGACGATTTCGTGACTCTGTCGTGTGATGGCTTTGAGGTGGGATCGTGTCGGTCGGGATGGTCGTTGGTCTAGGTTCGCTTATAGATGCTTAAAATAGACCATTTGCCTCGTTGTCAGACAGTTCGTAAGAGACGAGCACTGGTTAAAATATAGGTCAGTACCAGGGATGTTGCTGATGCAGGTTTTTTTAACATCAACTGATGTTGATTTTTGTAGTGAAAACTTCTTTAGCGGCGTTGCGCACTTTTTTGTAATGGGTAAAAACTTCTAAACTCGCGTTAGGACACGTGACCTGATCGAAAATTCTTAAGACGGATGGAGAGTAAACAGCCGGCGCGGCGTAGCAGAAGAAGTATCCCCCTCTCTTTCTACGGCGTGGCGACAATGTATTCCTGCGCCTGCTCGGCGCAGGGCGCTTACGCGAATATACGTGTTGTCATGTTTGTGTACGATAGCGCAATAAATGAATATTGTATTCTCCCACATAAATTATAGTACTTGCATACTGATAATTAAAGCAATTTGTACAAAATTATTCTCTAACCATTCCAAAATATCAAAAATGCACAACGTTAATATTCAAGTTTTCTCTTCTGCCGGCCCTCCCGGAGTGAAACCTGCCGTTTTTTTAATTAAGAGCAGCTGATGTTGATTTAACGATAAAAAATATTCACGCCTATATCCCTGAAGAAGTAGGCAGAGGTAAAACCAGATTACTCACGACTAATGTACTTTAAGGTACGCCTAAGGTACTTTATACCCACTATGTGATAGTTGGCAAACCCATCGTCAACCAGATACTTATCCAATCAACGAGCAATGTTCCTTTAATTTGAATTTTAATACGACTAATCCTTAAATTAAATATGTTCAATAAATCCAGACAATACCTATAAACATAACGCAAAACGGAGCTAAAAACCCATTTCGGTTACTTCATCTTTCAAAGATAGGGACAGAAAAGCGGGCAGACACACAGTCATAAATGCACGCACACACCCACATGTGCAAGCGCGGGCGCGCCTACTTACACCCATACACATACTCAAACCGAAACGAGCGGTTTTCCGAGGGTTTAAAATACATTCAACTACGAAGTTGTAGGTAAAAGTAATAAACTTATTAGGCATTTTAAATAAAATGTATGTTATTTACCTGTAACTTTTATTATCACATACAATTTAATATATATTAATACTGCAATTTTATTAAAGGTAAATTGTATTTTAAAAATAACAGCTTGCAATCGATTTCGAAAATGAATAATTCGGCACTACTGAACAATTGCTCCCTTGGAATACTTGCCGGAGGAGGAGACAGAAAACTGCGAGCCAATACAGATAATTTTTTATTCAATTTGTGTGACTTGTCCAAAGATATGTTTTTATTTATTTATAAATAGGTTTATTCTTCATTCACATTGCGGCGAAGTGTTAGTGTGGTATGATTGTTGTATGAGAATGGGGATAAGAAGCTAGAGACTAGATTCTATACTTCTTATCGTCGGTGCTTGGTGGAAAGTACAAGTGTTTCTAAGTAAATTGCATCAAGCTAGAGACTGACATAGTTTACTTTTATCCTTATATCTAAAAATGTTACCCGTGGGCAAGCTCAGTCATGTAAATAATTGGGCATAGCCGCAAGCGACATCTAATATTTATGTAGTTGGTGCACAATAAAGTATTACAATATTGTTTTGTTATTTAATTCTAGGGAACTGGATGTACCTCTGCCTACCTCTTTAGGACACGGGAGTTTACACTCGTATTTTATATCTACATGACATTCAAGTATTGACAAAAAAAAATGGTCAAAGGCTTTTTTTAAGAATACTGGCAAGCGAACTGGCTATCTGCCTAGATGAGAATAGCTCTGGTAAATTTGTTACTAATACCATGACTATGTTGTAGTTCTAAAACAACTGTCGCCGATTGGTACCTTAGCCTTACCCTTTTCTGATGCCATAACGTAAGTGCTTGCCACTGTCTTGTTCCGTTTTTAATTATTTGTTTAATCAAATATATTTTATGGCGTCAAATATAGTACTTCTTCAAATTGGCTCTTACAATTTTAACATCGCAGTCTCATATCTGAACCATTATTATGGCATGCAATTTTACACAGTTAGTATGTAAAGCTTGTTTTATACTGAAGTATTTAAATAATTTTATTTTTAACTACAAAAACAATCCCTTGCCCCCGCGCGCCGGCAAGATTTTAGGTGAAACAACTCCGTTTTTTTTCGTCAAATAAGAAGTACAAAACTTTTCAGAAAACGTAGAATGTTTAAATTAGATTATTTTTTTAAATATGCAAATATTTCAGATCAAAAGAAGAGGAAGATCTACTAACTTGTTTGTCAGATGGTGTCGATGATGTCACTAATGTATTCCAGCATGTAAATTTAGACGAAGAATTGCCATTATACAAACAATATATGAAATTTAGTAGCACAAATAATGTTGATAATTTTCTGAAAATACTACAAGAGCTACCCGAAGGTTACCTTAATTCTAAATACCTTAGGCAAACATAGATATGTAATAAAACTCACTATATAAATACCCAAAATGACGAAAGTGCGTTTGTAACTTGAGTTAAGAAAGTACATATTAGTAAGTTTACTGGCTGTCCTAACTCATAAATCAGTCATATGTCAATAACAAACACTGACGCTAAATTGATAGGAGTATGTAAATCTACAAATAGCTATATTTTACATTTAGAAAGTAGCTAAAAATTCCATTAGTTTAATTAGTTTATTAGTTTTTAATTTGACCGCCTCGTTGGTGGAGTAGCGTACACGCTACTTACACGGACCAACTGTGAGGCTCTGGTTCGATTTCCGACGGGGGCAGGCATTTGTGTGATAAAACATTTAGATGTCTGCATTTCCGGGTCTATGTGTTTACTAAATTCATTAATTTAAGTATTTCTGTGTACTAGAATAGTAGATTTTTTTTGAATGGGTGCATAACACAAGCATATAATTTGCTTACTTTGGGTTTAGATTCAAATTGTGTAACTTTTTCCTCAGGCTTATTATAAATCTATCCATACTACGTGAGCCTTCTTTACAATTTTCGGTCCCCTATCTCACAGGGAATATTGAATACTGAAAATCTAAGTCCTCCCTATGACTGAACGTAGTATTTTGAAGACCCCTCTCCTTATCTTTCAGTATGGGTATGTTCGTACCATAGTATAATATGTTAATTTGCGATTAAAAAACGTTCCTTTTGTCTCCTCTAAATGTTTTTTCATCTATTGAATACTAGAAAAATTACCAGCAGGAAATTCGTATTTTTTTCACAGTCAAATTCAATAAAAAATTGTCTAATCATCTCTGATCATACCTATTATTATGTATAAGGTTCTTTTATATTTACAGAATGGACAATCATTCAACTGACAGCATCATATAATCCAAATGAAAATTTAAAACCATTTTTGGAATATAGGACAGAAATAAATAGTATTTATGTTACATTGCTTAAAAATGAATACTTGGATGATGATGGTCCTATTACTATTAATATACCAGCTAATGTTATCAAAGGTAAGACCAAACACTTTTTAATGGAAATAATTATCCCTTTTATATATAAAAAAAAACACCAGATTTACTAAATTTAGAGGTTTTTTAGTGCCAACCCTAATCTAAGCAACATATGGATCACAAATGACGTAGAAATAAGGAAAAAGATAAGTCTTAAAGATACTATAATTGCAGGTTTTAAGGTGCTTCTTGTGACAAATACTCTTCGATTTTAATGTCATTTGTTTATAAAAGGAATTAAAAAATAGCGAATCTAATGTAATGTTTTATATTTCAGTCGATTTATTTTCCTTTTTTCCTAAATGATAACCCGATACGGATACCACAGTGCACCGCACATCGCTTTGGCTTGTGCCGATGCTGGTTTTAAATTTATGCTGAAAATTTTAATCTGTAGGTATACAGAAAACAACACTACGACGCATATCCGTGCGGCCCGCGACAGTATCCGCACTTCCGGATGGCGATGCGGTCCGCGGAGTATGTCACACTGAGCTCCGCAGTACCGTAAAGTTTTTGTAAAAAAAGATATCTAATGAAATAGTTTTTTTAAAAAAACATCCGGCATATTGGAATGGGAAATGTGAAGCATGCAGTGATCTTCCGATTGGAATTCTTTACAAACCGGAGCAGTATGTGGCGGCAGTGTGATACGCTCTTAAGCGCTTTAAGAGTATGAATTTTATATTTTCAGAAGGAGAAAAACCACTGTTCACAGAATTATATTCACTTTTAGATGACAATTATAAAACAATAGATAACGCCCAGTTTTTGAATAACAAAAGATTAGTGCAGAACTATTGGAATAAGAGAGCGGATATTGATTTAAGGATAAAGGTGGGCGCTTCTAGTTCTTTGTTAATAAAATTTGAAGTAAAAAGTGTTCACGTCTGCTACGAGTTTCTTGATTAAGTTGAAGAATAATAATAATAAAGTAGAATAGACCATCTGCCTTCCTTGCCAGGCAGCTCGTAAAAGGCGAGCATAGGCTCACCGTCACTAACACCGTGACATCTGACTAGGTAGTAGAGTTTAGCAGCGACTCGTCCGGATTGGTACCACCGCCTTACCTATTCCTGCCGCCATAACGTCATGACGTGTTCCGGTTCGGAGGGTAAGGTAGCCGGTAAACTTACTTTTGCTCTAGGCCTAACACCCCGGCTTCAGGTTGGCAACGCACCATTACCACCTTTGGTGTCTCTAGGCGGCGTGAATTACTTAACATCAGAAAATCCGTCTGCTTGTGTGCCTTCCAATATCATAAAAAAAAAGATAGTTTTCCCTATTTTGGTCTCGGTCCTCTGTGTAGTCAAAACCAGTCATTACCAACAAGACCACTAGTGATAGAATGCTGTGCACTTGCCCGGGTAGAGGTCCACCGCCCTACCAGTTCCTGTCGCTATAATGACAATATCGTGTTCCGGTTTGGAGGATAGGGTAGCCAGTATACTTGAAAATTGGCTTATTACCTTGGCTAAAGGACAGCTGCACCAGGTTCGCTGTCTTTTCCCATAAAAAAGTCTAATTTACACAAGATTGTTTTGAAGTACATAAAAAAAGATGGATGGACACGAGTTTGGTATATACACCCAATTATATTATAGTATTATAGACACCCAAGTACAGTAGTACTATTTAAATTATACTCTTCGGCTGTATTGCTCAAGCTTCGGAAATCCGAATGTATTTTAAAGATATAGAGAGTTGTTATTACACATATGTAATTAATCATTTCGCTTAAATTTAGATTAGGTCAGCCAATTTAAAAATAAAAGTGTAAAGTGTAAAGCCGAAGCGCATAATTTAAATAGTAGTACTGTAGTGCGTTACATACTTGACACTATGGTGTTAAGACTCTAAACTCTTACGTAAGTAGAACATAATAGAGTCAAGCATTGACGTTATGGCGGCAGGGATAGGTTAGACGGGATTGTAAAACTGAACGAGGAACAAACACTTACTGCGCGTATATTATTATGCCGTATTTTTTTCCTTACAGAGTGTCTTGAATGTAATGTATAAGGATTGGCTTGGTGGCTGGTCTGCCCTGCTGGCCGGCAAGCTTGTAGATCCTGCTCACCGGACAGCGATTGTCAAACTTGTTGACGACACTATTTCTGACTGGGGGTAAGATTTTTTACAATCGTAACCATTTGCAGAACTAGCTGTTACCCGTGACTTCGAGGAGTCTTCGAAGTTATGAACTGCAGTCTTTTAAGTTTCAGCTCACTACTCTTTTTTTTATAAGAGTTCAGCGAGCAAACATGGCTGTCCTGATGGAAAGAAAAAGGGTATCCGAAGAACGCTCCGCTGTCACCCTCACATTTTCACCTAATACTTCTGGTGCCAGCATTTTGACGACAGTAGCACACCACACTATCTGCGATCACACCATACTATCTGCCTCAGATCCTGGGCTGCTTTTTAAGCCAACTGACTCAGTTGACTCCCAGCTCCAACCCCCTTTTAATCGCCTCTTACGATTGCAGAGGATACTGTAGCCCTATTCGTTGCTCAATACCTGTAGTATCCGGTGCGAGGGTGTTAGGCTTATTGTGTGAATCTACTGGTTATCGTACCGATTTGAAATATGACAGTGTGATTATGTCGGCAGGAATAGGTAAGGCGATAGATCTCTAACCCAGGCTAGTTTCAAGGTGCAGCAGACAGAGTAACAAGTGTTCTATGTAACCGTCCTTGCAGACCTGCTTAACTTCCTCTACATTCATTACTCTTTTAATCTATGCTTTTAATACAAACACGCCTCGGAGACTCTTGAATGTATAAAATAATTTTAATTATTTGTGATAGTTATTTATATCTAAAACTTTCCCTAATTAATAGGTAAATTATTATTAACTTTATACTTTTTAAATATCAATTCTAATTTTAGGTTTATGAAATTAACACGAAAACAGAAAATTCTTTTATACAATTTAACTGGCAACTGCGCGACGTTGAACTCTCAGCAGACGAAATCGTGTGTACGCAAAATTTTAACGGAACATGGCAACACTGAAGATATGAGATCTGTATTGAAAACAAACAATTGTGGCAATTGTACTACGGAATTTAGATTTTTAAATGAACTGTGTATGAAATGCTTGTCGTTATCATTTGAAGCTATACATAATTTTAGATTGGTTGATGGTATCAGAGCATTTTCGGAGTTGATTAATAAAATAAAGGATAGCGATGAGTGGGCAGGACTGAGAAGTTCAAAAAGACATCCCCTTATATTAATAGTTGATGAGGTAACATTTTTTATTGCTATAAAAATTAGCCCTCGTTCGAACTTTATATGTTTTAACAAGATTGGTAGATTTTTGCTTAACTATTTTGATCACATACGCTGTTTTAAGTCACTTTTGTTACAGTTAATTTTACTCGAATAAAAATGTTATGTCCCGATGTACATATACGAGATAAACTATGAAACTGTCAACCGATTTTTGTTGAATTTCATAACAATCAAAACTAGTTATCCGCGACTTCGTCAGCGTAGATTACATTTTCATACGAAGTTTCGTTTCTCTAATATAGTCCTTTGGGGTTGATCTTTGACAACAATCTTATATTTAAACTCAGGTCTTTCACTATAGGTATAATAAATACACTAAATGTATTTCATCCTAATTGATACAACGGTTTAGATGGTATTTTAGATATGGATTAGAGTTTTAGCATTATAAGGATTTGGTTCAACTTAGAAGTGGAAAGTTCGGATACGTCAAAGAATTTTTGCGGTAGACGTAAAGTTTTTTTTTTGGTAAGTCAGCAAACAAGCATGATTTTCCAGATCACAAGAGACAATCGTAGCTAATAGGCAGGTAATATGGGTATTATCTACTACATTTGACGCGCCCAAGTACCACTTGTAGGGTTCACGTGAATAAAGATTTTTCTGATTCTCATTTTGATTTTATGATGTATGTTGCATAATGAAATTATGAATGAATGAATCTTAAAGTTATTCTTATAGCACCAACTGACTTTGTGCTTTTTTAGATGCTAGACACATTTCCATGGGAAAGCCTACCCATACTTAGTAACCACCCTGTATCGAGAATTGAGAATATTCACATGTTGTACGCCCTGTATAAGACACACCAGAAACAGATTGTTAATGGTTACTTCCGTGCAAATACTGATATTGGCAGATATATTATAAATCCAGGTATTTAACGATTTATGTCCTTTTGTTCGCTAAGAATTATGTTTGAAGCACAGTTAAATTGCAAATAACTGACTTTGATTTTAATAATAATTCCGTCTTAGTAGACGAAAATCGTTTATTTTTCTCGATTTCACTGGGATACCATCATCAGATCCAAACTTATTGGCAGTAGGACCTCCTTGGAAGTATGTTCTTTCAAATAAACAAACGGGTTAGCAATTTGTTAGGTAATTGCATATCTTGGCGTTAACGTGTTCCGGTTGGATGATAAGGTAGCTGTTAAACTTTCTTTTGCTCGAGGCCTAACTTTCCGGCCACAGGTTGGCAACGCACGATAAGCACCTTTGAAGATTTCTAACCATCAGGAAATCCGTATGCTTGTTTACCTTCCAATATCACAAAAATAATCTAATAGTGGGTCTACTGAGCCCAGTCAGCCCTTCTTATCAGCCCTTATAGGTAGTAATTTCTTAGATTCGTTTTCTTGTAAGCCTATTTTTAAAAATCAAAATAAGTACAAAGAGTTTATCATAATTGTTATTTGTTTTTATTTTCCTTTTTTTAAGAAAAAATATAATTTACCTCAAAAAATCTCATTCTTGTTCCTGACGATTGAAAATGGCCGAATTTAATAATCTAATCGTTTTGTTTCAAATTGGATCAGATTGCATAGTTTTACATTTAATGTGCAGTGTATTTTTTTTGTCTATTGTAAAACCGTTTTTTATCACATTCCTTATTGCGTATGGCATTTAAATATTATTTTAATATCGTTGAACAGAGAAAAACTTGGAGCGTATGGAATTGCGGATGAGTTCCTTCGTAAAATACTGGTGCCCCAACTGGCAAGGTCATATAGGAGAAGCGCCCCCGCCTGATGAGTTTCTCAGCTACATCATGAATTCCGATATTTTTCTGTAAGTTCTCTTAAATATTATAATTATGTGTTATGGTTGGGTAAGCTAGTCCAAAGCGAGGTTTTGAGTCAAAAAGCTAGACTCGCTTTGCATATTTCTGTGCTTATTCCAACGTTATTGTATGGAAGCGAGAGTTGGGTATGTCAGAAAGACCATGAAAGTAGGATAAATGCGATCGAAATGAGAGCACTACGGAAAATCTGTGGTGTAACGCTCGCTGACCGCATTCGTAACAGTGAGATTGAAAGTTGACAGTGGGATTGAAAGAAAGTGTTGGTGTTAAAATGCGAAAGGGCATGCTCCGCTGGTTCGGTCATGTGGAAAGAATGACAGATGAAAGATTGACAAAGCAGATATACAATGCGAATGTGGATGGATGTAGGTACCCGGGGAGACCAAGGCTTACATTTCACGATCAGATCAATCGGATATTATCCGTGGGTGGTGTCAAGAGTCTCCGAAACTGGTGTGTTTGTATGAAAAAGGTTATGAATGTGAAGGAAGAAAGACAGGTTTGTCAGGATCGTGAGGTCTGGCACTCGATACTCTGCCTACCTCGTAGGGGCTTGGCGTGAAGATGTATGTATGTATGTATATTTGTGTTATGGTAAAACAAATTAGTACATACCCCCTGGCGTAATGGAAACAAATAAATAATAGGTGGTTTAAACTATAAAGTGTAAGTTTAATGTTTTTAAATAATGTTAAATTTGTTGTTCTATATTTTATTAATGTGAAGAACTGGTTATAACAAGAATACTTTGATACACTACCATTTACTTGCCCTTATACTTTGATACAGGACCATTCTAAATATATTGTGTTTTTTTATTATTTGGTTTGAATAATTGTAGAAGTGATAGTGGATAAGGGTTACATCTCATTACCAGTGGTAATGTGGTAAATTACCACTTTGCTTGTAATATTGGTTGAACATTTTAGTCTTTAAAGGTATATATGTATATATATTTGCAGAATAAACCACACGCTTTTCTGCCAGGCAGCTCGTAAAAGGCGAGCATAGGCTTACCGTCACTAACACCGTGACGTATAACTAGGTGGTAGAGTTCCGCGGCGACTCACTCGGATTGGTACCACCGCCTTACCTATTCCTGCCGCCATAACGTCATGACGTGTTCCCGTTTGGAGGGTAAGGTAGCCGGTAAACTTATTTTTGCTCGAGGTCTAACATCCCGGCCTCAGGTTGGCAACGCACCATTACCACCTTTGGTGTCTCTAGGCGGCGTGAATTTCTTACCACAAGGATATCCGTCTGCTTGTTTGCCTTCCAATATCATAAAAAAAAATAGCGAATGCTGGGTAGCTTAACGCATTCATTGCCAGCAACGCATATACCCGTTTTCATTACTTTCATCCAGTGCCTTGGACGCGTCTGTGAGTTCATTTATTTAGCGAGTTTTGTCCAGTGCCACGCACATACGAGTTCTATTAATTTTGCAAGATTCTACTTATGTCTAATATATTATTCCCTGGATCATTCGCATTTGGTCACTTTTAACCAACTAAGAAATACCAGTCTACGATATCGCTCGAAGATGAGGGAATGACAGCAACTGGTTTTTATCAAGACTTTCGTCGTCTATACTGGAATCACAAAGGCGTTGATGAAATTGGCGCAGAAGGATTATACTGTATGATATGCACCAATAAATTATTTTGTAGAAATGAAAATATTTAAGTTTGTTCATTAAGATATTTTTTCGCGGTTTTTTCAATAGATAAAGATAGAAGTGGAAGGTTTATATGTATATTTCCTAACCGTGCGAAGCCGGTGTGGGCCGCTAGTTTTAAACTAAAATAGTTGGTACATGATTATAGAAACATTATATTTTAATGTTTATTAAATAATTACATGTTAAATTTAAAACAAATTTGTTGTTTCTTTTGATAGAATCATTACTTGGTTTCAATGGGAACGAATCCGGGAAACGGGAAAATGTGCGTTAGAGGCACTGGGTGTAAAGAACTGTTGCAGAAGCATTATACAGTTCTGTTTGTTTTTCATGAAATTAACCAGCGAATAAGCATACAGCTAATAGTAAGAGATGCCTTGGCCTGTTGACCAATGGGTGTTATAAGTTCATCGCAGTCATACATCTGGGTTGTTAAAACTATTGTGAAATTCTGGCGGTTACAGAACCCTCTGGACCGTTGTCGATGTCACAGGAATAAGTAAGGCGGTTGATCTCAATCCAGGCAAGTTGTTGCAAAACGCTCTACCACTATTCGGATTAGTAGTAAAAGGATTTGGACGACATGGAGGCATTTAAATGAAAAAGTCGCTCTGAACCAAAATGAAGCAAAAGTAATGTTTTTAAGAGGCTCGCACTATGAACTCTAGTTTCTGATCAGTCCATTTCAATATTCTTTTTGAAATATATAGAATTGAGTGTTATCAGAACAAAAAGTCTCAACAAAAACAAAAACCTCAATTTGAAACGAATGACATCTAGAAACAGTTTAAAATTGAGCTGGTATATGTTATCATGTTTAACGAATGAGTGCAACTGTGGGCAGATACTGCGGGCACGGGGACGGGCTGCAGCTGGCGGGCGGCGGCGCGGCGGGCGTGCGGGGGCACTGCGCGGGGGTGCTGGCGGGGTGCGGGTCGGTGCGGCTGGCGCGCCCGCCCGGCCGCAGCCCGCCCGCCGCCGCGCACCACCACCTGCATCTCGCCGGGGGGTGAGACACTTCACATACCACTTACTCTAAATAACTTTGAATCCGACGCCGAGCCAGCGATTTCTAAAAAGGGTTTCGCGGACTCTGTAGTACTTATTCGTAATTAAATTATCAGATTTCCGCCTAATCATTTATTTTTTGAATTATTACTGTTAAGGAACTTATTATGTTATAGTTTTTTTAATGATATGTTCTTCTATTGTTATATTTTTGTGAAAAAATTTTTGCGACATATTTCAAGTGTAGTTTTCTACCTACGAAATAAAGTAAGATTTAACTTTGACTTGCACCGCATAACTTACACCAATACAAACATCAAATTAAGTTCGTGATTGGATGCTAAAAGTAGCGTTTAACATGAGATATCCAGAGGAATATATTCGGACATAATGCCTAACTATAACGCAGTTACAACCAAACAAGTGACAGAAATTCTTTCTACACAGTAAGTAACAGTTAAGTTAACATTAAAAGTGATATAATTTTAATATATTTAAAAAAAATCCTTAGTCTTATATAAATTACAGCAACTTTAATTTGCAATATTTCATAAACTTAATGGTATTTAGTGGATGTTAAATTATCTTCAAGTTTGGGAAGCTTTGGACTGACTAACTATTATTATTAGTGGTTGCCCATTAGTCGAAATTGGACCATAATAAATTTTAACATCTTGTTGATAAGAACGCCATCTTTATTTCTCAAGACCAACTTCTTTATTTCCAAAATGCACCATACAGGTTGCGCCATCTGTGATCTTTTATCGTTATCATCAATATATTTGTTTGTGTGTGTCAAATGCATGGTAGTACGTGTAATGATTTATTTTTTGAATTAATGCACTACATAATCATTATCATCAAAAAATATTAGCGTTCTTCACTTCTCCTACACATAAATTATAAGTGTGCTAAATTTCGTACTCCTCGGTGCGTTCAATTTTCGTAAAAAGGGGTCTAAAGTTTTTGCTTCACGTATTAATATATAGATGAGGTACCTTTTATCATCAGTCCCAGTTTTAAAATCTGACGAACGAAGGAAAAGAATGACCCGTCATTCTTACTCAATTGAGATTTAATTAAAGGCTGTTCGGATAAACTGCATCCATGTTCCATCTTGGTCCTCTACGACGAACGGAAACATTCCATCCACATTATTATTGAAAAATATTAGCGTTCGGCACTTCTCCTACTATATATACATAGAGTAGTATGCCAAATTTTATTTTTCTGCGTCCGCGCAATTGTCTTAAAAAGGGGTCCAAAGTTTTGGCATCACGTATTAATATATAGATTATAATAAAAGATGTGTAATGAAATGTGTGTGTGTTGTCAGGCCGGGCGTGGTGGGCATGCTGTGGGAGGTGACGGACCTGGAGGTGGACCGCGTGGTGTCCTCGCTGCTGGCACTGCTGGTGCCCTCCTCCGCGCCCACACCCTGGCCCGCCGTCGGCAAAGCGCGCTGGAGCCAGGGGGTACTGGGTGAGTACATTGTCTGTGGGACTCTAGCCCGCCCATGCTGTGGGAGGTGACAAACCTACTCAAATCTACACTTCACTTAACGAAAATCTCTTTTCGACTTTCGCGCGGCGTTCGTTTTTTTATGACTTTGGTTGGAAGGCAAACATGCAGACGGATTTCCCGATGGTAAGAAATTCACGCCGCCTAGAGGCACTAAACTAGGGAATGGTGCGTTGCCAACTTGAGGCCTCGAACAAAAGTTTACTGTGGGTACCTTATCCTCCGAATCGGAATACGTCAACGGCAAATTCTGTCGCTATTGCAGCCAGAATAGATAACGCGTTGGTACTAATTAGTTAGACCATCTAGTCAGTGACGGTAAACCTATGCTCGCCCTTTATGGACTGTCTTACAAACACAGGGAAAAATGTGGTCAATTTGAAGTCTGAATTTGAACAACCATTTTATGTGTTTGAACTTCAATCTTTGTCAAGAGTGAGTGGAGAGTGCTAACCGTCTCTCTTTTCAATAGACTCTCGATCATAATGCCTACGCCTTGGTTTACTAGGAACGGTCGAAACGAATGCGTTGACACGCTACGTTTCAATCGAGGTAGCAATGACGAAGATATTATCAACATATTATACTCGTTATTTACATAGTAATCATTTGGGAGTAAAGTTTTGTTGGTAAGAAGAGTACTTCGCCTATGGATACCAAATATTATAATAATAATTAATAAAAACTACACAAGTGCTATTGCATATGACTATAAACTGTCAGGTTCATCGATAGGAAACCAGCAAGAAAGAAGATGCTTAGAAAGAAGACACCGACTTCTTTGCTATACTTTACCAAATTTTGTAGTCCTTTGAGCCGGATCACATATGAAATTATTTTTGTTACTTCCAGATACGAATGTGGAACAAAAATGCCCTTTCGAACCGGAAAGAGATTTGCTGATGGCGGTAAGCAAAGCTCGGAATTCGACGAGTTTCGCTGCGATCGCCGCCAGTGTGGTTGTGCGCGGCCTGCCTATTGCGATTGTGGCCGATTGATATCACAGTAAGAGTTTCTAGTGGCTAACCACATTATTATATGTAAAGAATGGTGTTAGTGGAACGATGTGTATACCAAATTCTCCCGGCCTATACAGTTATAGAGTGAAAATGACTGGGATGACTCCAATTTGTGTATTAAATATGTACATACCGTTAATGTTTGATCAAAACAAGGATGTTGCATTATAACTTTACAAATATACACACAATATAAAAACGTCAACAACAAACGTAACAAAATTATTTTTTTTACTTATCTACTATATTTACTAATATCCTCGTGAGTTTAAAAGTTAGTTTTCTTGATGTACTTATTAGTTGTTTTTTTAATCACATAGATTAAAAAAAAAAGAGTGTGTACTCATGTACGCACGTAAGAAGTTATACTTCTGTGGCGTAACAATCCAAAAATATCAAATAAAAAGGTTCGCAACTAACTTTAGGGTGTTGCTTTTTTCTGTCGGTAGCAACTAACTTCAGAGTGTCACATTTATCTGTCGGTGTGCGCGCGCATCGTAAAAATTCACTCTTATCATTTTTCCCAATCGCGCCAAAAGAAGTATAACTTCAAAAACGTTTTGACGTACCAACTCACATACCAATGCATATTTATTGTAGCCAAATAATATACTGTTGTAAATAATATTGTAAAAATAAATGTTTACTTTAAATTGGTGTTATTTATATCTCTTTAATCATATCTACTTGGTCCATAGTGAAAGGTGACCATCACTTTTTATTATTGGTCAACTACTATTCTATCCCTTATCCCAATTTTTTGTTCCTTGTCTTTAAATAACTTGCTATTACCATCACTTTTTATTATTGGTCAACTACTATTCTATCCCTTATCCCAATTTTTTGTTCCTTGTCTTTAAATAACTTGCTATTACCATAAAATAATACGGGTTTATGTATACGCGTACACTGATAAAACAACAAATATTTTAGAGCGATTTTTTCTCCTAAAAATATATACCACTACAAAACTAACATTTTGACAGAAGTAATACACAAACAACATATAGATACATAGTACTAGCTGTTTATCCTCAACTTCGTCAGAGCGGAATAGATTTTGACACAAACATTTAAAAGTTTTTAAAAAAAACAGAAAGCTACATATGTCGGGTCTTTGACTATACGCCTATCAAATTTCATAAAATTGATTCACCAGTTTAGTCGTTAAAATATAACAGAGACTCGCAGTTATATTTCAACAGCAGGTATTATTTCAATGCTCCATATGGTCTAACGGTCAATATGATAACATATTATGTAAGATAAGAGATAGAGCTGAGGTGCATTCGAATAAGACCGGATAAGGAGTAAGACCGTATAATGCAAAAATCTTCCAAATTAGGAGGTAATTTTGATTGCTGGCAACATATAACACGACGCCATTCCTTGCTACCCCACCCTTCAGTTCCCGTTCCACTCAGTTACAGCGACCACGCGTGTAAGAGACATAAATATAAAAATTCAAATATACGTTGTGTTTTTACATTATCCGATCTTCGACCGAAGTTTTTATTGCTGTATTTTGGTGAGTATTGACGTGTTTTTATTATTTATTTTGCTAATTGTTAAATTGCAACGTGTAAGCTATAATTAACTGTTACTAAAATTAACCAAGGACACAAATAGGCTGAGATCCGTTCTTACCATTCTTAGAAAAAGTTCGGATTACTAGCCATCCGATATTTATCTGTAAAAAAAAAACTCATTTGTTCCCAAACTTTAAAATTGTAACCACCCAATATTTTACTCAACCCACCCAATAGTACCCAAGTAGCTTACCATTTATAATTTGTACGCTAAAAACATCATTTTGTTCTTAGACTTCTAGTTTTGACAATCCAATTAACTATTACCATACTATATTTCATTTAATAGTTATTTTATTAAAATTAAAAATTAATAATTAATTAAAAAATATGTTTTTGTAGTGACATGCTAACACGTTACCTACATGAAGATTATAATGTGTATTCTGCTTCAGTTTTAAAAAAAGTAGGACTTCTTTCTTGTGTTTCGGGCGCGCATACCACATTTACCCACAATAATTACTTAGCTTGTTCCGAACTCCAAGTGAAAAAAACGGTCGTTGACGTTTGAGTGCAAAATAGGGCGTATCAACAATTCTTGAATCTCTTAAAAAATGACAAGTATTTTTTTATACAATTAAGATTTAATGATTTGTTATAAATAAGCAAATAAATTTTTACTCATTAATCATGAAACCTCGATAATTATTGAACATAAAATTAGTCAAAGAGATAGTTTAAAGACACGACATATCGCCTTAAAATAATTGTAATATTATAATAATTTCAGCTAAATAATAAGAACTATAAACGGAACTATAAAGAGAAATATAAACGCCCCGTGCAACAACTTATAACTTGAGGAAAAGGTTTGACATCTCTAGGTAAACTCGACGCGTTTCCACGTTTCGCGTTCACTACATAATTATAACGTTAAAGTAATATTTATATGAAAAACTACGGTTTTGGTTTCATTCAGCAGTAATGTTATAATGATCGTTTTTCGCTAAGCGTTTGGAACAGATTATACTAACACTTTGCTATATGATATAATTGTGTTTACATTCACACTAAAGGTTTAATATTCTAGCATTTATGTAGACAACAACATTGGAGAATGAAATGAAATTACCTTCTTGACAAGCAGTTCATTAGAGGTAACATCACTACTGCCATAAATTGTGGGTAGTAGAG
This sequence comes from Calephelis virginiensis, assembly GCA_002245475.1. Lineage (NCBI taxonomy): Eukaryota > Metazoa > Arthropoda > Insecta > Lepidoptera > Riodinidae > Calephelis > Calephelis virginiensis. The sequence goes on from NJDC01002691.1 coordinate 25,839, forward strand.
TTAATGTTCTCCTTAACCGTGTTTTACTGATCATGATAAGACCTAGAGGATAAAGTAGCTAGTTTTTCTTGAACGTAAATCTTCAGATTTCTGGGATAGTGATGCCTCTAAAGTAGGTACTTATATACCTCTAAGTGACAGTTTCTCTTACTATATCTTTTCACGATAAATAATTTTAAAATAGTGACTACATAATTGTTATTAAAATTTACAGGTTCAATATGCCGAAAACCTACAAAAGAACTTCTTTACGAGCTACGGTGTATTCTCAAGATGACCTTAGAACCGCGATAGAAAAAGTAAGAAATAAAGAAATGACAAATTATGCAGCATCAAAATTATATCGAATACCTACCTCTACTCTGAATGATAGAGTACGACAAAAAGACTGGTTTACGTGGCAAAACCCTTGGCAGACCACTGTTATACCCATAGATTTGGAAGCTAAACTAGCAGCATATCTTCGTACTTTAGAAAAATGGGGATGGGGCCTTTCTAGAGCTGAAGTCCTTGAAATCGTGTCTGAGTTTGTAAAACAAAATAAAATAAAAAATCCATCTAAAGACAATAAACCAGGTGATGAGTGGTTTATTTCATTTAAAAATAGACATAAATTATCTATAAAAAAGCCACAAGGTGTAGAATATCTCCGAAAGAGAATGACGGATCCGTTTGTAATAAATGAATATTTTAACTTACTAAAAGAAACGCTCGATAAATTAGATATTAATGATCCAAACCAAATTTGGAATTTAGATGAAACTTCTGTTTCGCTAGACCCATCTAAAACAAAAGTGGTTGGTGGCGTTGGTTTACCTTGCACCAGAACCACGGCCAGCACAGGAAAAGAAAATATCACTGTTTTGACTAAAGTTAATGCAGCTGGCGTAAAATTAAACCCTTTAATTGTATTTAAAGGCAAGAATGTTTATGACCAGTGGATGGCAGAGCCCAATAAGGAATATGATTTTGAACTGGCTTATGCTGCAAGCAAACGAGGTTGGATGGAAACTAATATATTTTACAATTACATGGAAAAAGTTGTAATACCTAGTTTTGGATCAAACCGTCCAGTATTATTACTGTATGATGGTCACAGCACACATGTTGATAATAGAGTAGTGTCGTTAGCCGTTAAAAATGATATAACTATGTTAAAACTGCCTCCTCATACCTCACATTTATTACAACCTTTAGATTTAGCAGTATTTAAATCATTCAAGAGCACTTGGGACAAAAAATTTGTGCAATGGCAACGGCAAAACGTTGGAGTTAAAATAAATAAACGTGAGTTTGCAGTAATGTTTGCAGATGCATGGCAGCAAACAACTCCGGCAGTGATTCGTAATGGTTTTAGAAAAGGGGGGATTTATCCGTTTAACCCATCTGTAATTTCAAATGAAAAATATGATCCAAAAGCCTGGAAAAGGTGGCAAAATTATATGTCACAAAACAAATTAAGAACATCGAAGCAATTGTGTTTAAACAGATTAAATATTTTGTTGTTTTGTGACTCATCTAGTTTGACAGTAAAAAAAGTAAGTAATGGAAACACCACAAATTATCTACCAAACGTGTCACTGTCAAAAAATTACAAAACCACATAAAAACACGAATACCGTCCGCAAGAGGCGTGTGGCACAAGGAGCAGAAGTGATTACACACTCATGTTTGGAGAAGTTAAAAAATATGCAACAAAATGTTTGTCAAGATAAAAAGGTCCAAGAAGCGAACATAAATGATGTACAAAGTAGTGGTGAGGAAACAACAAAAGGTGTCCGTAAAATTATAAATAAGCAAAACTGTGTTAATAAACAAAAGGAAGCAAATAAAAAACTGACAACAAAATACCTGGACCATCGAAGAAAAATACTAAAACACGAAAAGTGACAACAGAAAGTAAAGTTACTTATAATAAAATAGCTAGACCGGTACTAAACACTATAACCAAAATCATACAGAAGAACAGAAAATTAATAAAAAAATAATAGACGGTAAAAATTTAGAAAAATCCTCCAAAGGGAAAGGTGTCGGAAAAAGATCAAAAAAAGAAAATGTAAACATAAATAGTAAAGATTCCCGTAATAACTTAAGCAATACAAAACGTTTACAGAGAGGCAGAGTTACTGTAGGTGACGATGAAAAAGAAGACTATTAAAGGCGATACTCTTTGGCCTGCAAAAAGATTTAAAGAGCCTGCAAGTGATGCTTCAACTCCTGTGAGTGTGGATATGAGCACTCATAGTGATTCAGATTTGTTAGATTTTTCGTCGGAATGTGACTTGGCAAATTGATCAGACACGGAAAATAATAATCAACCAGTTGAAGCTCCCAAAGAAAAAAAAGTAACAATTTTGTCATCTATTCGATTTTTAACAGAAAATCGTAAATTTTATGGCATAGGCGAATTAAACAATCTAATTCCTATAGATAAGAATTTTGACTTGTCTATCAGAGATTATAATGTAGGAGATACTGTTTTAACTCGATACTACACAAAATGTTGGAAATATTATGCAGGAATAATAAAAAATATAAACGAAACAGGAACATACTCAATTACTTATTTGAAAAAAATTGGTCAAAAATCGTGTATTAAGTTTATTATTCCTAAACGTGAAGATAAGGATTGCGATGTTCCTGGAAATAATATCGTTAAAAATTTAAAATTGTTACAAATAAACGAGAACCCTGTTGAGTTTATATTGATGAATGACGAAGATATTGTATATTTTTGATTAATGACGAAGATATTGTTATGTGTTTTATTATTGTTTGCAGTTTATTATCAGATTAATTTTGTATAATGTTTTTATTTTAGCACTTGCCCTGTGCTTGGGTTAAATTTTGACAAAATTTAAAGAAAGAAAAAATTACGCCCCATAAAGGATTTGAACCTGTCGTTTTTCTCTAGATACGAAAGTTATGGCCATTATAAATGTGAATTTCATCTGCAACGATGGACTCATTTACAGTGGGTATACAGAATTGTGTATCTATAAGACACAACTACCCGCGTTTACGGGTAAGAAAAGAATTAAAACTTTCGCCACAGGAGTTGAATCCTCAGTAGCTCAATTGGTTAGAGTATTCGTCAGTTTACAGGGTACAGGTTCACATCCTGTCAAGGGCGAAATTTTTTCTTTCTTTGAAATTTGTAAAAATTGTAAAAACCTATGTTATTTTTTTTAGAAAAGACTGAAAGGAAAAAAAGACTACACAATTTTCCAAATGAATAAACGATTACATCAATAGATTTATTAATTATTGAGTGTCCTATTCGATTTTTTTAGCCGTACCCCCAAAACGATCAGGCGTCTAGATATGTTTTAAAATTTAAATAACACTCAGGTGCTTTTAAAACATTACCTACGGGTTTTCAGTTTAATTTTTAATTATCATTGCCACATAAGCAAAACTTCATAATTTGTTTATAAAACTTTTACTTGAAGTAGGTATTGCGTAACTGTATAATTTAATTAAGTATCTATCATACAAGTTATCGGTAATCATGTGTTTGGTAAGCTGGCCTGCCCTGATGATGTTTATATAGAGAAACCGGTTGGCTAAAAGAAAATAACAAAAATATATTGTGGAAGGAACAAGCGATATTAATAAATTCTCTCTAAGCAAACATTTCTATAGAATACGTATTTTCATTAAAAAATAGAGGTGTGGGTAAAAGTTTGAGAATCACGAATTTGTTGTTATCTGTCGAAAAGGATAAGATCGGATTATTGAAAGTATGAAAAAAAATAAAACAACATGTTTATCAAATTAATAAACTTAACTTATTTCAAACAAATTAAGTAAAATACGTTTAAGACCGGATAATTTTATGATATGCAACTGAAATTACAAGCGCTAGAATTCATTTAAAATAGTAGTCCGATCTTACTCTTCTAAGGTCCGATCTTTCCTTTGTGCCTAAAAAAAAAACTACTTTCAATGGCTATCCAGCTTTAACCGTTACAGATAGGAAAAGGAGAAAATTCACACATCAAATATGTTTCTTCATAAGTGTATTAACATATAATTTATAACAATAATATCAAAGATGACTTGTGTAAAATAATTATTGCGTGATCCCTCTCAACTCATCAAAAAACCGTCCGAACTTAGCCGAACGCACCTTATTTAAGATCTGTTACCAGGCAACCACCGTTATTTTTCAATATTTACGTTAAATAGGTTTTCAAACCGCATCTTTTAGGAAGTCTAATATTGAATAAGACAGTGAACAAGTGGCTCTCCTGATGATAAGAGAGAACTGTGTGTATTGTGAGATTGTCTTTTTGGGTTGTCTACGTAGAATTAGAATTTGGAATATTTCTTTAAGGCGTCACGGTAAGATCCTTGGCTGAAACTTTAAATTAAGCGCATTATAAAGTTATATTTTGTATTAATTAAATACACGTCTTAAGTTTGTCAGCCCAATCAATTAGAAAAAAAACCTCTTCAAAATTCTTGTTACGCACCTGTCAAATGACCCGCGTCAAGCATTTCGAGGGGACGGGTTCTAATTTCAAAATAATTTGTAAGTGCCGCCATTTTTAGGGAAGAAAATTGACATTTTTATGGTTTTTTTCTGGTTTTTTCGAATGGTTTCAAACCATATCATAAATGTTTACATATTTTTACTTCCGCTAAAATTTCTATTACATATTTTCTTATTAAAGATAGCGAATGGGCAGTGCGCTCTCATTGTAAAAGACAGCCGTGACTTAATACACCGTAGATGTTATTGGAGAGTTAAGTAAGTATCTTCACGCCCATATCCCCGAAGAGGTAGGCAGAGGCACAACCAGGGCACCTACGACTAGCCGAAGATACTAAGTCCCACAATGTGATAGGTGGCAAGCCTATCGCCAACCGGGCACATTTCCAATCCCTACCAACATTTTTTTTTATTAGAAAATTGGAAAAAATTCAGTTGGTAGAATATGTAGGAACGCTTAAATAATTTTGTAACATCTTTGTAACACTCATATTCCGCAAATAAATATTTTTTCTTTCTTTCCTTTCTTTCAAAAATCCAATTTTATTTTTGTTGGCCGACCCGGGATTCGAACCCGGGACCTCGTGCAGTCAAGTCCAACACCCGGACCGCTAGACCACAGAGGCGATTATTGGAGAGTTACTATCACATCGTCGAGCTCCGAGGCTACTTTAATCTACCTGCGAACCGAATCAATTAACGTTCTTTTTCTTCGAATTCTTGATTATCGGCCAATATTAATAACCTATTTATAGATAAATATAGAGTTTAGTTGCTAATGTATTTTGGTTAATTATTAAATAATAACAGCGGTTACCTGGCAACCCATCAAAAATATCAGTATCTCATATCTTAGAATGGTTTTAAATATTGGCCGTATAAGAATTAAACAGATTTAGGTATGTTCTACAATGATGTTTTCAGAATACGAAAGAGAACTAAAGCCCCTTTTTTGATTATCTCTTTCTCATATTTCCAGAACTTTCTACTGTTTGTCTAAACCAATTTCTCACTTGCGGCCCAAGAATGTTTTGTAAATAAGTTGTAAATATAAAGAAAATGCATGAACAATCCGCGGCTTACCTTATAATATATGGCGTATAGTTTAAATTCAGTTTTAAGAACGCGCTTCTCTCTTCGCCTATTTTTATTTCTCTATGGCATATGACCAATTATACCTAGGTATATTGGGCTAGATTATTGTTGAAAGCAAAGTCGGTTTTTAAGAATTTGCAAGTATAGTGTAGGTATTTATAGTTGGAGTCATCTTGTGTTGTAAGTTTAGCTGGGTGGTACAAGTCGGGCAGCACGAGCTCGTCTGGTTCGCGGAGTCCTTTCCTTGCTTTCAACCGGCTTTTGCGCAATCTGCAATGAAATTTGATCGGTTTTAACATAATCGAATTTTTAAGTTTTACTACAACATATTTCGGTCAATTTGTGCTGTTTAAATATAGTTCATATGTTGTTATAATTTGCTCAATGAACAGGATAGAAGTAACGTGTTTTTTGTTTCTCCCCGAAATGGTAACGTGAAAACTGTCAAACTTCATACATTTAGTCTTAGTAGTACCATTAATGTCTTCTAGGAATGCTAATCCATTTTTATTTTGATACGGAGCGTGAAAGTAATGTTCTTTTCACCTTACCGTGAAGTTTTCATATTACAGACAGTACACTATCTGCTTTTCTAACGAAGTTTTTCATAGAATATGTACTAATTTATATTGACTTACTTCTTAATCTACTATTTTGACGGCTAAATATGTATTTTAATATAAACTAATTTTAATTAATATTAATTAAATTTTAATATAAAAGCGACGCTAAGGTGTAAATGGTTTGGACAGTTTAGTGGTATTAAATGGCAACTAGCTTGCCAGTCGAAAATAGATCGACTAATGGCAATTACAAAACCGAAGATACTCTTAAGCAAACATCAACTTGATATTAGCCTACCTCGTTCCGCTCATAAGTAGCGTTATTCATTTTCCTCAATATCCTAAAAAAATAGTCACAGTTTTCAACTATTTGTGTAATTTTTAATCGTGAACCAGCTTTTGCATTGTACAAAATTGCAAGTATAAAAATATATTTTAGGAGTACTGTTATCAAACGAAATAAATGTGTATTTACCTCATCCAATTTGATCAGCTCAACGATTTCAACAATTTTTTTCTCAAGACCCTTGATGTAGAGCCTCGCGTTGGACATGTTCACGTCCAGAGAATTACCGAGC
>NJDC01002691.1:37818-81135 GCA_002245475.1 Calephelis virginiensis
ACGTGTACGTGTGTATCTATGGCATCATAACTGAAGCTATGGACTAGTTTATAGCTTTATGGGTTGCATTAATAGATTTTTTTCCCCATGTTGGTCTGGGTTCTCTGAGTAGAATAGACTATCTGCCTGACTAGGCGAGCCCGGTCCAGAGGGTAAGATAGCTAGTAGACAATAGGCCTAACATCTCGGCCGCAGGACAGCGACGCCTTTGTAATATTTATGATGTCTATAGGCCACGGTTGTCTCTTACCACCAGAAGACCCGTCACCCGTGTGCCTATCACATAAAAAAATCTTAACTCGTTAATAAAATATTAAAGTAAACGTGTGCGTCTTGGACCTCCGATATAAGTAATAAGTTAAACTAGCTCTATTCCTAATACGGGTAGCGCTATAAATTTGAGCAAGAGACGAGTCTACCTGTCGCTGCTATGGCGTGAGAGAGAGAGCTAGACAGACTCAGCGCCGTAATGCGTTAGGTAACGCAGAGTTACCTAACCCCCCCTCCACAAGAAGTTGTCACTTCAATATTTTACACCATCACAAAATTGAGTTTGAATCTGCCGTCACCGGCCTCTTAATTGTCAAGGGTAGTTAAACTTTTGAAAGAGTGATTGTCGATCCATCTTCTCTATTATTTAATTAATTCAAATAACTACAATTCTGTCCAATTTATATAAAACATTGCATTTATGGATAGGTTTTTAGGCTATTTGGTCAACTTGCGTTAAGTGATTAAAACTCACATTACCTATTCCAGTATAACAGTACTAGGCCCTGTTGGTTTTAGGTCCGGAGGGTAAAGTACCCAGTAGACTTACATATTAGGCGAAAGATTGCGGCTTATAAGAAAGCTTATAAGAAGCCAGACTTTGGTATGTAACGCACCAATAACTTTTATTGTGGATGATGGAAACCGTATCCTACCTCAGGGAAATATTCAACATCATAACTTGAATCAAAATAACTTGAATTTTATTTTTCTTTATAACTTGAATCAATAGTTTCTTTTAGGTGTTTACATACCGATACTGTTTTTCAAGAATTTGACGTTATCGTTTAAATTTTTTAATTCGGTGTTAACTTCATTAATGTAGTTGAAGAGCGCGTAGTTTTCTTCTTCACGCCTTGTGTACTCCTGTATCAGTTTGTCAACGTCTTCCTCGCCCGTGTACTCCTAGAAAGAAATTAAATAAAAGGTATCCCTAGTTTAGTGCATGTATATAAGTATCTGTATAGTGCATTAGTCAAAGTGCACTGGAACTAACAGCTGGAACTAACGTGTCATCACAAATGGAGAGGAATGAATACATTTTATGGTGTGCAAATAGAATTTTACAAAGATCTCAAAATCTTCCAAATACACTTAGATCTGACTCTGCCAGACAGACTGGCTGATGACTTTATAAGAGTGGAAATCACACATCCAAATAGGAAACGGTATCTTTAAAACGGATGATCACAAAAACGCTGTAGGTAGGTACGGTCTTGGGAAAATGCGCCCGAATTCTGAAGTAGACAGGTACCATGAAGCTATAGACTACTACTTGATGTTACACTCCTAATAAAAAACTGGGTAATTTCCAAATATTGCTCGCTCTCTCTAATTTCTCTTTCTTATTTTGGTATTGTTAATTGACTTTACAAGATTCATTAGAGAGATTCAGCAATATTTGGAAATGACATCAGCTCCTTCTAACCTCCAGTAGCAGTTTACAGCTTCATGGTAGGCACCAAGCAATATTCTTGATAGGCACATACTCGTAGCGCGCAACAGTTGCAAGACGAGCGTGGTCAACAGTCTATCAATTTAGAAGAAACGTGGAAGTAGACAATATCCGACATGATATGGACATCAAAGTTGATAATAATTGGCGGTAAGTTTGACTTGACTGCACGAGGTCCCGGGTTCCAATCCCGGGTCGGGCAACAAAAAGAAAATTGGGTTTTTTTCAATTTTCTAATAATAAAAATGTTGCTCGGGATAGGATATGTGCCCGGTTGGCGAAAAGCTTGCCACCTATCACATTGTGGGACTTAGTATTTTCAGCTAGTCGTTGGTGCCCTGGTTGTGCCTCCGCCTACCTCTTCGGGGAAATGGGCGTGAAGGGTGTACAAAACACTTAAGTATTTACTTAACAAAATAACCAATCTATAATAAAATATGGAAGTTATTATTATCAACTTAGCAAACCTCGTTAAATATTTACGATCGTCACAGTTTGCACAATTTAATTTCGACTTACGTATTTAATTTCATAATTTTACATTCACTGAAGTACTTGCGTTTGCGTGAATTTTTTAAACGATTTATGATATTTAAACGTTTTCATTATTGTACATACAGTTTTGATTATTTTGATTATTGTAATAACTACATATGATCTAAACGAAAGTAACATAAAAAACTACATATGATCTAAACGAAAGTAACATAAAAAACATTCATATTAAGAATGTGAGTTACACTAAATATAGGCGAGTTGTTGCAGAGCTACCTGACACCTTTGACTACAAGGTTATTTAATTAGCGGGCAAAGGATCGTCACATCCCTATACCATAAATTTATTTGACGAACATGATTCTCAAAATCACAAATCGCCACGGCTGTTATGTAATAATTAAATTTCAATTTTTTGAATAAACCCTGACAAAATCTATCCGTAAATTGTAGATATACCCATCTTGAACAAATCAGCTTTTTAAGGCCCTTCGTTTAAGAGCATTGAAGTCATAGATAGACACATCTACAAGTACGAGAGAAACGCCAACTCATAATTCCCCTCTTTTAAAAAAAGATTAATGACCCACACGCAATCGATTGCTGTGCCTATGTCAAATCACATTAAGTTCTGTTGTTATGTAATACGAATCAGAAATTATTGTACAAATATCGTGCGTTTTTCGCCACCGCTCGTCTATCGCAAATTAATTAATATCTTGCCGGTTTGCTGTTACCTTGATAGCATCCAGGATGTTTACGTAGTTGTTGTATGTCTGTTGCTCTTGTTCTTGTTGCTCTTGACGTTTGGCTTCAGCTTTGGCATCTGCTGCAGTCAATCTCACAGTACCCTTGGTCCGGAGGAACTCTTCCAGCTTCATACTGTGATCCAGAGTGCGTTGTAGCTCGCGCACTTCCTGAAATTATGCAAGGTTGAGTTTTGCAACAATTCGTCCGGGCGGGGTGGTATGTCATCATTGTTTCTACCAACATCCAACCACACAATTTTCTGATCATCATCCATAAGTAATAAACAAGTTGTTTAAAACAACCATATCCTTAAGTCATTATGTGATAAGCACGTTACCAGACAATGTTTGCTATAATCCATTGCAGCTTTTTCTTTAAGGGCGTCCAGTTTGTTGTACCACTCCTCACGTTGGTCGTACGTGGTGATAGCTTGTTCCACCAGCTCTAAAATTTGTGCTTTGCCATCCATCAACCTTTTTATCTGACCCTTCCATAATGTGTTGAAGTATTGCCTGAAAGCAAATTAATCTATAATAAGGTAGGTTCAAGTATTAACTTGAACCTACCTAATTATAGATGACTAGTACTAGTACTAGACTAGTAGTAATTATAGACAGAGTAGTATTATAGATGACACTAGCTTAGCGATATAGGACGATGAGTTGGTCTGCTATAACCTCTGATCTAAGGAATTTCTCTATTCCCTGTCTATCTTATATATAAAATTCACACACACGTGTCACAAAGTTAGTTACCGTACTCCTCCGAAACGGCCTTACCGATTATAACCAAATTTTATATGCATATTCAGTAGGTCTGAGAATCGGTTACTATCTATTTTTTATACCCCTAAGTGATAAGGAAGACTTACCCCAATTGTTTTACTAAAATCTCACTAAAAATAGCATCGTCTGCCGGGTCAGCTAGTAATATATAAATAGTGATGGAAAATTTAAATAAAATTAATCTAACCCCATTAACAGCAAATTATTTGATTTTGTTGATGGTAAATGATACTGTTACTTCTATTTGATTTTTTTTATGTTATAGGGAGGCAATAAGTAGACGGATTTACTGATGGTAAGAAATGCCTTCGCCTGTAGACACCAAATGTGGTAATGGTGCATTGACAACCTGAGGCTTGGATGGTTAGCCGCCTGCGTAAGTAAGTAAACCGGCTACCCTACCCTCCAACCGAAACACGACAATAACAAGCTATGTCATTTTGCGGAAGGAATAGGTAAGGCGTTGGGGCCTGTATGTCCGGACGAGTTGTCGCAGGACTTTACCACCTAGTAAAATATCAACAATCACATATTATAAAATGTTATGCATCCGGATTACGACAGCAAGCACTGTTATAAAAAAGCGTTGGAAAAAGCTGAGGCGGTAAACCAATCTAGGCCTACAATATTATTAACAAAGCTCGCTTTTTAGGCGTGGCCTCGCCCTGGTTAAACTTTCGACCTGTATTATTAATAAGCTGCGGCTAACATGTGGAAAATAATTCAAAAGACAAAATGCTATTATATTTACTTGGTATTCTAAGTATAAACTGTAAAAGAGTGAGTTTAATTAAAGACGTTTAAAAACATAGGTGCATGCGACTAAAATGGGTAGCGAAACACACTTTTGTCTGTTTGTCTGTCAGTTGCAAGGCCGCGATTAAGGCCGAATCTACTAAACCGATTGTATCGAAATTTGGCTAGTAGTTTATGTCCCGAGGAAGGTTCTAAGATAGGTGCTTTATATGCAACTCACGAAAGGGGTTTTGGTGGGAGAGGGTATTAACAGTCAAAATTTAAATTACGTAGACTAAAATTCATTAACGCTTAGTCTGATTTAATATATTCGTTGCGTAATTTGTAGTCCAGTATAAGCATAATAGCTGTGGTAATTAAGAGACTGTCCCCTAATTTTGTCTTGTAGTTGAGAAATTAGACACGTAGCATATACATAAAGAAACAAGTCATTTCACATATACATACATATCTTCACACCAAGTCCTACCTCCGCGTTAAACAGAGGGAGTCGAGTGCAAAGTACTTGAAGTTCGCCCGGTCTGCTAGTTATAATTAATAGCGCGGACAATTATTTCACATTATTAGTCGTAATGGTAAAGATAATAATTATAGACTTAATTGCTATTTTGCAACTTCTCAAGGTCTGTTACCTAACCGATCCTGAGAAGTTGCAAACTTTGTCACCCTATTGAAGTAGGCATGTTATTGTAGAGGTTGCATTACGATGCAAACTCTACTGGCTGTTTAAAAAGCATATTTGAATTTTAAAAAGATTAAGAACGCAAAAAGATAAAAGGGAATCGTATGTCAATTGAGGATTGAAATTGATCATTGGAAAGATATTGAAAAAAATGTAAATCAAATATTAATAAGAAGATATATTATAACGTTTTAAAAAGATAAAGGTCCTTTTATTATAATAGAAAATATATAAATAATACGTCCCGGTGTTACAGTATTATGGTAACTAAGGACATGATATTCCAGTTTTGAATAAAGCAATCTAGCAGATATCTACCATATTACCATATTTTACTGTCACTATCTAAAGGTTATGGTTATTTCTAACCACTGCTTGGATAGGTACTTATCAAAAATGTCCACGATCTTTAAACCCCTACCATGAACAAAACTTCGACTTCGAAAGTGCAACGCATCTTAGCTTTGTACAATTATGATTAGGTATTTAGTAAAATTATTTAGGTATAAAGAAATTATCGGGACGCATGTTATATGTATTTTGGGAGTCGGGACAAAGGTTATTCGATATATAAAAAAATAAAGATACTTAGATCTCAATATCCAAACTTAATATTTGTACACTTTCGCATTTAATATCCCGTTATTAAAATATTTGCTCTGCCATAGAAAACATTTTTGCTCTTGACGTGATAGAACATAGTGTGCTATACAACCTACTATTTAACTTACCTAATAAACAATTCAAGTGTTGCTACAATCGGTCCTGGCGTTTAGAGGTAGATTGTGGACAAAAAAACTCATTTTTACACATAACTCGATTTGAATACATTTTCATCCCGGGGGCTGATTGTGTATCTCAGTGGTCAACTCAAAATGGAAAAGTGTACATCAAATAGCTGTCAAATGACGTGTTTTATATTTGCTATCTCCAGTGACCAACAGAAATACAATATAGATAGCAAACACAAATGACGTCATTTGATGTACACTTTTCCGTTTTGAGTTGGCCACTGAGATACACAATCATCCTCCAGAACTCGAAGTAACTACTAAACGCTTTTGGTAGGGGTATAACAATCACGACTTACCGGTCGCGTAAAAGATGATCGATTTCGAAACGCATCTTGTAATTGTCACTATTCACGGCGTTGAATTTCTTCATAGCAGTATTGAGGCGATTTTCCAACTGACTTATCATTGTTTGATTTGAAGTATTCGCGTTGTTCTGGTAACAATGTTAAATGGACGTCAAATGGCACGTAATTGGCGAAAGACACGAATTACATGATGAAATATTGTATGGAACTACTTATTACTTCCTTGAAACTATTTATAAGTTATCTCCAAATAGAACTAATGCAAATGCGAGAGTGTAAGTTTTACTAAAACGTTATAACGGGATATGCAATTTTTATAACCGATATCTAATAATTTAAGCGCAGTAAATGCAAAAAAACAACTTTAATTTCAATAATGATGTCTAAGCGTCTTTATTAATAACCTATCTACAGATAGATAGGCCTACTAGAGTTATGTTGCTAAGTTATTTTTATTAATTATTGAAAAATAACAGTGTTTGCCTGGTAACTGCTAGATCTATTGTTACCATCTCTTAACTTAGATAGGTTATTAATATTTGCCGTAAGTAACCAAAAATTAAGTATATTCCTCGGTTTCATTGCGATTACATCATCATATCCAGACTTAATGGCGATGAAACCATCTCGGGAGCACGCTCTTTCAAAAATATGTTTTTGTATGATTGTTTCAGAAATGACAGAGAAACCGATCAACATAGTCGTACATGGCAAAATATAGGAGTCGTAGTCGAGGAGTAAAAGTAAAAAAAAAAGAAAGAATTTAAATGAAATATTTTTCTTATTAGTCTTTAATCAATGGAAGTGAAAAATTTATAGCCTTACTATTTCTAACAGAGTTGTTCCTTTTGCCCTCAGACTCTTTATCTCCTTTTCTACTTGCTTCAACAGAAAATTTAGTTCATTGATTGTAGATCTGTGTCCTTTCACTTCTTCTGTGCTCATCTCGTACTCTTTTAATAGGTTCAAAAGTTTCTCTCTGGTTTTTGCGTTTTCTAGAAGATTTGAGGTGCTTTTTGTAAGCTGAAAGAATAGAGAAACCCCCTGTAACTTACTCCAAAACTATATTTTCCAGACTCCTGAAAATCCGCGAATGATTTAACATTGTATTCGCATTACTGGCTGCGCACTACTTGTGACTTTTGGACAGACTATTCCTATCAGCCTGTACTTACCTATACGTATACCTATATTATCTTACCCTGAGCTCCATGACGATGTTGTCCAGTTCATTGCTGAGAGTGCGAATGATGTTGCGCTGTACTCGTAATGTAGGCTGCGCACTACTTGTGACATTCAGACGGTCTATCTCCATTACCCTGTACTGAAAAAATAAAAAAGCTTGTTAATAATGACCACCTCGTTGGTAGAGTTTAGAGTACAGCGTGTAACGGTCTCCCAGTGTTGATCCGGGGCGCTATAACGATTCTTATCAAGTTCCGCTTCGGAGGGTAGGGTAGACTTGCACCATAGGCTAACATCTTTGTCGCAGGATAGCGGCGCACCTGTAGCATCTATGGTGTCTTTAGGCCACAGTTTTCTCTTACCATCAGGAAACCCGAGTACTTGTTCGCTGGCCTATATCATAAAAAAAACATACGCTTAACGCCGCCGACCACCCGCCAGGCTTGGGTTCGATACCCGAGAACAGATATTTGTGTGATGAATTAATGAGGTGTAATGAATTTAAATATCTGTATTTCCAGATCAGTAAGGTTACTGTTGTATCTCGATTTCATTCAAATTGGAATTGGAATCGGATATGTCATCTTAGGCACTCTTGACAAGGGAATTGTTAACATTTAGTTAATAGTTTATATATTTCTTATCGTCGGTGTTTGGTGGAATTCAATCTAAGGTAATTCGTGTTAGCATTTAAGCATCATCAGACTAATAAGAACTCCTTTTAGCCCTAATGACGCTTAAATAGCGAAACCGGTTGTCTTAAATTAATATATATTATTATTATTAATATATAATAATAAAAAAATACATTGTCAAAAGTACAATAGAAATTAATAATTTGTATCTATTCAGTTAATAATTATTTATTTCTTATGATTAGTTTTTTTGGAACTAAATTTTAATAATCCACGAGTACTATGTTCGAGAGTACCGAAAGCTACAAACTCGGTAACAATTTCGAATTTACATGAAATCGGGATACAAGAGTAACCCTTACATTTATTCTAGTATCTATTTAAGTATTGCTATGTATTAGTATCGTTACACCCATAAGTCGTAACACTGGCATATAATGCTCATTTTGCTTGTTTTCTCTTATAACATAAAAAACATCATAAACTTTAGTAGGTATACAATTATAAAGAAACAGACAAAAAATCGCCTCTGTGGTATAGCGGTTCAGTTGTTGGACTTGACTGCATGAAATCCCGGGTTCGAATCCCGGGTCGGGCGACAAAGAAAATTGGGTTTTTCCAATTTTCTAATAAATTGGATTATTAGAAAATTGGAAAAACCCAATTTTGGATAAATTGGATAATTTACTTTTTTGGGACTTAGTGTCTTCGGCTAGTCGTGGGTGCCCTGGTTGTGCCTCTGCCTACCTCTTCGGGGATATGGGCGTGAAGATACTTCAGACAAAGGTCAAACGCTACTTATTGTTACAATCATATAAGATGTTAGAGAACGAAAAGCCGTGAGTGAGGCTCGTGACTTGAGGACCTACATCTAATTTATAGTTATCGAATTTATGATCCAAACGCATATTACTATTGCTAATGGATTCCAAGATATATACCGTCGTTTTAATAAACATGGACTAAATTAAGAGTAAAGTTTAGTTGATGGTACTGATACCAAATTGTAATTTGTAATAAAGACTCTAATACCAGGCAGTAACGGTTTTAGTAATAGCAGCGCCTTGGGCGTCATTTATACGGCGCCCCCTACATGCTGTTCAAAACCATACTAAAAGGTAAATAATATATAGCGTACGAGATCTGACGCCCCTTTACATCTTGGCGCCCTGGGCGGTTGCCCAACCGCGCCATACCTAAACTTCGTCGCTGATATCAGGTTGAACCACGTCGTGATTTTTTGATTTATGTGAATTAATTTATTTAATTTAATTTATGAATTTGACTGTTGGAGTAAGTTGCTAACTACCTTAGGACCACTTTTGTTCAACCAGAACTTATGTCCATTCTACATTTTCTGTTTTTATAGTGTTACAAGATATCTTGGGCTAGATCTGTATCCTCCTAGTAAATAGTTACATTTTATGAAAGAAGCTTCAACACTTACGTAGACACAAGGTAGGTACTTAACTTATGTTTGAGTTTTGGGACGATTTGCCTTAATATTCATCACCTTATTCCTGTTATCATAGCTTCAATGCTCGCCACTGTCATATTCCGGTTTGGTGCGTTGGAAAGAGTAATTTTTTTCACTTTACACACCAATCCTATGTTGGAACAGCACCGTTGCCTTTAATGTCTATAGGTGATATATCATTGTTTTCCTTCAATCGTTTAAAAACATATCAATAAATCGTGATAGATATATTGACATGTTTTATTTGCTGCATCTGTCCATCGTCCAGTAGGGTAACTCTTCAATTTTGATATCATTCAAAATGGAAATTGGAATCGTATATGTCACTTTAGGTATTTTGAACACAGTGCTAGCGCTAACGGAACGAAACGGAGCTAGTACTAACGGATTATTAACATTTAGTTAAAAATAATTTCAACAAAACCGATATAATAACTTATTGTTTACTATTAACTAAACATACAATACATACATACATACTAAACAAACAAATAATTCGCAATCTTCAAAAGTATCTACTCTAAATTGACATACTCGATTCCAATTTCCAAAATTGCATAAATCTACTTTCGAGAGTGACCCTACAGATACCAGAAGTTTTCTGCTATCCAATTAATGTTGACTAATATAAGGATTGCACCTACCTGTCTTTGCAGCTTAGACAGTTCATCCTCGGCAATTTTTTCCATTTCCATATCATCATTGGGAGCTGTCATGGTTGAAAACCTTTTACTTTTATATTCTTCGCTAAATACGTGCTGTGTTCCACGAATTACCGATAAGACATGGCAAATATACCAGAACGAGAATGTGTTAGCAGATTTTAGATTTTATCTTCTTAGATTTAGAGTATACTGTTGTTTGATTTTATTACACGTGATTGATCGATAAGGTAACCATAACAAAAGTTGTTTGATTACGGATTATTGATTTTTGGGAGTAAATTCGAGGACAAGTTTTCAGCATTGATTAAAATGTTCCCTGCGTCAATTTTGATATCTATGAAAAAAGGCTTGTGTTTGACCTCGACTCTAAAAGCTAGCATAGGTTCAACCTATGTGATGTCTGATGACTGAATTAATTTATAACGCCAAAACTCGCTATTGTCGTGTTCTAATTTTTAGGGTCACCATGTTTTTTGACAGTCTGGTCAGAAAATACTTCTGCGTTTGACTTTTAATATTAAAAAAATCTCAACCATCAATATTGCCCATTGAAGTTCCTGGACAAAACACACAACTTACTTATTATCATCCCCATTACTATCGACATAAAGGCAGGGCTCGCTACTGTCGTGTTTCGGACTTTACAGCGTAGCATAAGGTTTGCAGCGATCCGTCGACTCATTTATTGTCGGTTGACCCCTCTGAAAATATTTTCAATCGTATAAAAATCATCTTTTATTTTTACTTTTTTTTTATTTTTATGATAATGGAAAGCAAACAAGCAGACGGATTTCCTGATGGTAAGTAATTCACGCCGCCTAGATACACCAAAGGTAGTAATGGTGTGTTGCCAACCTTAGGCCGGGATGATAGGCTTCGAGCAAAAGTAAGTTTACCGGCTACCTTACTCTCCGAACCGGAACACGTCAACGGCAAGCATTAGACGTTATGCTGGCAGGCAAACAAGCAGACGGATTTCCTGATCGTAAGAAATTCAAAAGCAAAAGGTGGTAATGGTGCGCTGCCAACCTGAGGTCAGGATGTTAGGCCTCGAGCTCAAGTAAGTTTTACCCTCCAAACCGAAACACGTCCACGGCAAGCATTGGACGTCATGGCGGCAAGAATAGGTAAGTCGGTGGTACCAATCCGAGCGAGTCGCTGCGAATCTCTACCACCTAGTAGGATGTCACGGTGTTAGTGACGGCAAGCCTATGCTCGCCTTTTACGAGCTGCCTGGCAGGAGCGCGAATGGTCTATTCTACACAGGAGCCCAGACCAACACGGGGTGAAGTCCTTGACAAGACTCTTGCTGGCTATTCCAGCAAACAACTATCATATTAATCGTTAATATCAGCGACCCACCAAAAGTTTCTATTACAATAAGGCTGCCAAATATCACAAGTGACGAAGTTGCCTAACCTGTGGTCTCGTGTGTGATTGCATGTAATGTTTCGTGTCTCTTTCATATTCTGTATTAAAGAAAGGAAAATTATCTTCACGCCCGTACCACCAATAAAGCAGGTTGAGGTACATCTAGGCTCTGGTTTACGGTTAGCAAAATGTAATTGTTTAGCTCACAATGTGATAGGTGGCTGACCTATCGCCAACCACTTACCTATTCCTTATCCCTTATCCTTATCCCGGTAACGTCGTTTTTATTAGAAAATTAAAATAAACCGTGGAGGTCCGGTTTTGCTAAATAGAATAGACCATTAGCCTCTCTGGCAAGCAGCTCGTAAGAGGCGAGTAGGTACTGGTAAAAATATAGGTCATCACTAAAAAGACCACTGGCAGGAGAGTACTGTGCAGCAACTTGGCTGGTAGGGACCACCGTCTAACCCAGCGGTCGGCAACCTTTTGGCAGGCAAGGGCCACAAGGTGGCAAAATAAGCTAACGGTGGGCCACATTTGTAATATTTACCCTAGAAGCCAAATATACCTACGTATAATTGGTCATATCCCATAGAAAAAATGAAAAAGGACGGAGAGAAGCGCGTTCTTAAGGCTGAATCTACACTACAAACCGTAAATTATACGATCAAGCGCGGAACCTTCATGAATTTATTTTGATATTTATTACATATTTTCCAACCCGATTTTGATGAAATTTGATATGCATGCAGTTAAAAAGGGATACT
This sequence comes from Calephelis virginiensis, assembly GCA_002245475.1. Classification (NCBI taxonomy): domain Eukaryota; kingdom Metazoa; phylum Arthropoda; class Insecta; order Lepidoptera; family Riodinidae; genus Calephelis; species Calephelis virginiensis. Next base: position 50,212 of record NJDC01002691.1, read on the forward strand.
TTAAAAAAATAAACCCCAAATGGATATGTACTGACTATTTATGTCTGAAATAGTGGGGGATTAAAGGTTGTATGAAAATTGTTACTATTCTGCGCTGACTAAATCGCGAGCTAAGGTAGGTAGGCAGGTATATAAAGATACTTACAACTCAGACGGCTAATAGGTACCAGTACGCAAAATTAAAACGAGTTAAACTATTGTTATCTTCATCATCATGAAAAAAAAATTCGTAATTAAAGTTTACATGAAAATCTGATTTTATATGTTTTCGGTTTCTAGATAATGCGGTAAATTAAAAGCGATTTTTTCAGTTTTACTGCTCTTAATGTCTCATACGTTTAATGCTGGCTTCACACATGGCTATTAGTGTAGTTTTTAAACTCAAAACTTGTTTAGCGACGTTGCGCACTTTTTTTGGAATGGGTAAAAACTTCTAAACTCGCGTCAGGACACGTGACCTGATCGAAAATTCGTAAGACGGCGCAGGGCGCTTGCGCGAATGTTCGTGTTGTTATGTTTGTGTACAATAGCGCCATAAATTAATATCTTATTCTACCACATAATATATGATTTCTTACTGATAATTGAAGTAGTTCGTGCAAAATTATTCCTTAACCATTCCAAAATATCAAAAATGCACAACGTTAATATTCAAGTTTTCACTTCTGCCGGCACTACCGGTAAAACCCGTCGTTTTTTTTTAATTTCATGGCAAACTTGTGTAGTTAATCTATGTTTGATGTAACTCAAAATATTCGACGGGCAAACAGGTAAAAATACCGTTCACACATAGAGGCAAATACCAAATAATTGTACCTATATTTTACAAAAAAAATAATTTGCTGAATTTAAACGAAGACTACGTTTATAACACTTTATTATTTCAACTGGACTATATTTTGATATGCGTAATGAAAAATGTGTGGCTGGCATTAATAAGTCTATGGTTTATTGTCTCCTTCGTTATGCCTTGAAAAACCAACAGACTTTGAGTAAACCGTATTTATTACTTGTATTTGCCAAATATAATTATGGCAAAAATATAGCCACACATGAGGGTTATTTGTCAAATGCAGCAAATATATAAAAACAAATAGCCATGTGTGGAGCCGTTATATCAGCCGTCAACATAAGTGTCAAATATTTCTCACAAATACCTTGAGAACAAATGTTACGTGACGTTACCCTGACGCTCTCCCTCGGAACAAATTGTTAGCGGATGGAAACTACCTACCGATCATTTATTACGCTTTCGTTGTACGTTTAAGGCCACTGCCAACGAGGTGCAAACACGACTAAATAAATGATTAACACACGTATTTCTGCTAAGGTCAAAATGTTATTCACATTATTTTAAATCTAAGAATGTGTTTATTTGGCGCAATTTTTGATATTTAAATAATATGTTTGGATATAGAAACAACATGGCTTAGATTTTAAATTGGACGTGAAAGTCCTTTCTTTAAATATTGACAACCCAGTTAATATTTTGAGTGAAGTGGTTAAATAAATAATAGTTTAAAAAAACTAAAAAAACACGCTTTTATTGCTAATCGAACTAAAAACTAGAAAATAAATTTTAATAAAGAGGAGTTTTATATTACAGTAGTAGATGATCGAATAATCAATTGTACTGAATCACTTCACAATAAAATAAAAACAAAATTTAAGTTATTAACAGAAGAAATTAATCCAAAATAAAAAGCGTGGGGTGCTTGATATTTTTTTAAACGATACAATCATTATATTGGCAATAAGTGGATAGTTTTGAACCGCAGTAAAATGCACCCCACGCTTTTTTATTTTTTTTTCTGTTAATAACTTAAATTTTGTTTTTATTTTATTGTGAGGTGATTCAGTATAATTGATTGTTCGATATTCTACTACTATAATATCTCCTATCTACTAAACTCCTTTTTATTAAAATTTATTTTCTAGTTTTTAGTTCAATTAGCAATAAAAGCGTGTTTTTTAGTTTTTTTTTTAACTATTATTTATTTTATACTTTTAGTCTTTGCTAATGGCATATTATAAACATTTATTTCAAATAGACGAATGAGCCCGCATCCTCTCCATTTCCGCCAGTGTGTCTGCATTGCATGGTGTCTTACCTGTCAGCTTAGAACAATCTAGCTCTTCAATCTGGAGACCACTAAGTGATTTTACTCTACTTAGCGCCACATATTCCTGTCCATCCGCAAAAGTACGAGACTCTTAGTACACCACGGTGTGGTCTACCGTACAGCCTTGCTTCTTGTGCACGGTAGATGCTCAACTTAAAATCACTGGGAGCATCCACCTTTCCACCGTACCGTAGATGTACTTGGCCGGGAAATGGATGCCTATAGGCTGAATTAGAAGCTGGCTGTCGTTACAGAAATTACTATGATACGATTATCCAACATGAAGTTTCAGCTCAAATCTTCGGGCTGGATCATCAGATCAGCTCGATAGTACCATATTACTATAGTCAGACCTTGAAACCTAATCGTGGTCAAAGTTAATTACAAGACCTTTCTAACAAGTCCAAACACGGCTATGATACCATATTCCATCATGGAATGCCAGTGCCTGTCTTCCGGCTTCATCATCGGACCTTGAAACCTAATTGTGGACCTTTCTAACAAGTCCAAACACGGCTATGATACGATATTCCATCATGGAATGCCAGTGCCTATCTTCCGGCTTCATCATCAGACCTTGAAATCTAATTGTGATTAAAGTTCATTACAAGACCTTTCTAACAAGTCCAAACACGGCTATGATACGATCGTCTATCATGAAGTTCTAGTTCATATCTTCCGGCTCCATTACCAGATCAGCTCGACAATATCACATTATTGTATTGTCATCGACCCTTGATACGTGTGCAAAGTTCCAAATTTATCAGGCTTCTCAAAACTGGTAAAAAATGAGCTCAAAGATTCCGTTACATATATACATACATAGAGCCCGAGCTAATAAAAGCGTATTAAAAATGGTTTCAGGTTTCTTTTCGATCTTTATTTAAGGAGTTTTCGCACAAATCACTACATAGTGTAAAACAAAGTCGCTTCCACTGTCTCTATGTTTTTTTGTATGCTTAAATCTTTAAAACTACACAACGGATTTTGATGCAGTTTCTTTTAATTGATAAAGTGATTAGAGAGGAAGGTTTATATGTATGTTTCATAACCGCGCGAAGCCGGGGCGGGCCGCTAGTTGTTAATAAAATATAGTAGGTTGTAATAGATTAGAATACATGAGTGATAAAAATTATATCACAAATGTTAAAGCGCAGTAAAATTACAAAAACCGGCAACTATTTCATTTACCCATCAAGACTTGTTAATTCTTTTTCAAAATGTTGCCGAAATATGGGACCACAATTTTTGTCAACCTCCCTCTAGTAATTTTTAAGTTACACTTAATGATTCATACTTCTTACTTTTCTTGTCGACCTTATCGATGATGATGATGATCACCTCGGAATCATGACCTGTCTTTCTAAAAAAGAACCATCAAAGTCAGTTAGCTATTGGCCAAGTAATCGCGTAACAATCATACAAAAAACATACAGTTAAATTTAGAACCTTCGTTATTGGAGTCAGGTAATAGAATCAGCATCCATTCTGGTTGCATTTGATATGGGATCAGCCTGAATAATTTCAAATAAGCCGACGTTAGAAAATATTTTTTTTTTTATAAGTATATAAATCTCCCGTTTTAGCGTCGCTTCAGACATATTCCACCAACAACAGTCATGCTCGTCTTCTACTTTATTACTTATGTCACTTGGTTATAAGTTCCTGGTTTGTTAACGTTAGAGTAACCTATTCCAATTACTTTCTGAATTATCTACATGCATTGTCCTTTTACTATTTTATTAAAAATGGAAAAACCGCTGCGGTCTGCAGGTTTGCGTGAATAGACCTTTAAATATTATTTACATTAGCATTTGATTCTGGCCTATGGCGCGTATACAATACTGTACACGAAAAAATTAAACATTCATACAAGTTTTTCCAGTCGATTTAATAGCTGTACTGACTAATTACTTTTGTGGGAAGGAAATAAGCAGACACATTTTCTGGTGATAAGAAATCTACAGCGCTTAGACACCAAATTTGGTAGAGGAAGAACCAAACTGAGGTTGGAATAATAGTCCGGTGAAGTTATAAAAACCGCGAGGTTGCATTAGCCATTTCGAAAAAAAAAAGAATGGAATATCACGACTTTTGTATAACACACCTTTTTTAAGCAGCACTTGTATATATTGTATTGTTTTCATCCCTGGTACTTGATGAAACTCTATTATGTATTTTTATATGTATATGAAAACAATTGCACTGTTTCACTTAACATATTTTAAGTGTTTTCTTAAATAAAAAAATACATGTAAGTACATTTTCTACAAAGTGTATTTAAACACTTTATTTAACACTTTACGTTACACTTTAATCATGAAAAATGTATGCACTTTTAAGTTTAACTCAAAAACCAGTAGTCGGATCACAATAAATCTAATCAGGGACCACCCTAGAATTACGACCTATAATTCTAAAAAAGACCAAATTGGTTGGCTATTGGCCTAATAATCGTGTGACAAATATACAAAAAACAGATACAGTCAAATTGAGAATCTCCTCCTTTTTTGAAGTCAGTTAATAATATTTAATAATAATTAGTGATACTTAGTTCTAATAACCTACCGAAGACTCAATTTATCAAAATGCGGGTTTTGGTATGAAAAATCTACAATTCAGACAACATGCAAGCGACAAGCAAATTGAAACTTATGTTAAACAATATAAAATGTTTTTGGACATTATAGGCCACCAAAAAGACGGAGGTATTTGCTGATGGTACATAATACAAATAGTCAAGGTGGTAAATGTGAGTTGTCGGAACTCGGAGGTTTAAAATTTGTTGCAAAGTTTGTTAGTTACCCTACCCTCCAAATATGGTCAACACTGACGTTTTGGTTGCAGTAATAGAAAACATAGTGAGGGCAATATGGGCGAATTTGTGCAGTGGCTCTACCATCACTAATCTCTACTCGTACTTATGTATAGTTAACGCATAATGAATTTGGACCTTAGAATTAGAAAATCGTTGATTTTACATCTCCTCTGTGTGTGTCGCCCCTGTGGTCGTGCGGTCTAGCATCGGACTTGACTTCTTGAAGTCCCAGGTTCGATCCCCGTAAATGAGTATTTTCAATTTTCTAATAAACGTTGCCCGGGATAGGATATGTGTCCGGTTGGCTATAGACATGCTACCTATGACACTGTGTTCGGCTAGTCGTGGGTAATTGTGCCTTTGCCAACCACTTCGATGATATGGTATGAAGTTACTTTTTTAATTTGCGTCTAAAGAACTATTACTCTTTCATTACCATCAGGAGGAATTTAAAGGGAGAGACTCTACTTCCAAAGCTGTCTGCTTAACACTGACCTACAACAAATATATTTTTTATTGATCTGAGGCTTAACATATGATATTATTAATAAGTAGCAAAATTAAAATGTTTTTAATATATAACTCACTAACAATCTCTCGTGTTTAGTTTCTAAAAGTCAAGGTTGTTATTTGAATAGCAAAAGTTTATAATAGGATGACTATGAGATCATTTCCTATAAAAATTATTAAAACTAAATATTTCACCAAATCAAAACGACCAGTCTAGTCTCTCACTTACCTTGGATTTGCTGTCTCGCTTTAACACGCGGGATTAAAGCCTCGCTATTATTGCTTGTTCAGTTAACACGTGCTACGTAATGGCAAAGAATAGGTATTTGGTTTGTACCTATGTTTCTGAAGTCATCAAATTCCAATAATATTATTTTGTGTTAAGATCTTTTTTGTTGAGTGTGTAAAATATTCAAAATTTAGTATGTAGTTCTGACACGCGACATAAATAAAAGTTTTGTATGCAATGGCCAACTTTTACAAGCGGCTTCTCTAAAATCAAGAGGTCATCAATTTTTATTTTACACTTTTGAATGTCGTATTTGTTAAAATTATCCTTTACTGTCAAATTAATATCTGATAATACGATACATACATGAAACGCTTTAAAACTGTTCCCAAGTGGTCGAAGTTTTAAAGTTATTAGCAACTAGTTCTAAAAAAAATAAGTTCTAATATAATAATCATTTAGTACTATTTTAAAATTTACCAAAAGTGAGAATATGTTGGTGCAACTATAACTCAATATTCATATTACGCCTTTGAATAAGGTCAAATATCGTAGCTTTAAATTATGCACAAAAGAGAGATGTGTGGATGAGTCACAAGTCACAATAACGTAAATTCGTACCTAATAAATTCAATTTAAGCTATTTGGGCGACCGGATCTACGTATTAGATTTGGTGCACAAATGAGAACAACCGCTAGGAGGGTAAGTATACACTTTATTAAAAGTGTCTGTTGTTTTAAATTAGACGAACTCTACTACTAAGAAATCTACTTTCTTTATATCCATTAGAGTTTTAATACCTATGTTCTCATCTATCGTTATCTAATCTAGAGTGGCGAGGATCGTTCCGGCTCGCAGGTTTTGCATCAGTTTGTTGTGTTCGTGTAGTTGTCGAGGCAACACCGCGTTGTTTCGCTGCTCCGGTTTTCGCCGCTGTTCGGACTCGTGCAGTGTTGTGCCACGGAAATGTTGCGTTTGTGATACAAATATATAAAATGGCATTGAAAAAGGATTTCGATATCCCGGTGAATGTTTTCAAACAAATCAAGTTACCGAAACCCACCAAATTACAACAGGCTATTGAAAAGTTGTTCAAAAAAAATAATTACACCAAAATAGTGCAAAGTTAATTTGTTTAGTTTTAATAGATTAAATGGCTGGTGAATCTTTTGCAAATAGTAGTAGAAATAGTAGAAATCCCATAGCACACTCAAAACCGCCAGACTGTATATCACCTAGTTTTATCACGGAAGAAACTCAGTTTGTTGGACAAGGAAATATAAACTCAGTAGATAATAGACAAAGAAGAAGTCGTAGTAGAAGTGGTAATAGGAAACCTCCCGCTGTGTTAAGTTTGTCGGATAACCAATTTTACGAGGATTTAGACGATTACGTAAAAGAAATGGAACGGGACACCAAGATGAACGTGGAAGAACCAGATGTTTGGAGCCAGTTGCAGCAGAAGGAATCAGATCTGCTGCTAGCAGCGGAGCTGGGAAAGGCGCTGTTAGAAAAGAACGAGGAATTGAAAAAAGAACAAGAGCGGATCGCAGAAGAATACTCAAAAAAACTTGAGGTAAGTCTTATACATAATAAAAAAATTGTAATTTAAATACAAACTCTATATTTAATGACTACTAAGCTTAGGATGCATACTGGCGCAATTGGGAAATTACCTAGGTACTTTTTTACTACTCAGGAAGTTTATTTAAAGGGTACTAGTATCTACCTAGCTCTTAAGCAAGTCTATTTAAAAAAAAAACTAAAAAAAAATCATTTAGAAACTAAAAAAATCTAGCTCATTTTCACACTACAGCAAATTGGGTTGGCAATATGGGAGTTTCATTATATTATACATTTTCGTTACTTAAGGGTGTACTAGGCGAGTCTCCAACTCTCTGAGGAATAATTTTCATTATGGTTTATTCGAAAAAAATATGGGGATCGAAAACATTAATATCTTCAAGCATGGAGTTAATGTCAAAAGCCATGGCTACTTTTTGTGAATTCGAACCCATAAAGAATTTCTGTGGAACCATAAATTCGAAAACACAAATAATAAATACAAATTATTAATTAACAACATAAATTAATTAATTTTAATTGGATAAGTTGAATGTAGGTTACGTTAAAGTACTGTAATTTATATTAATAAGTTAAAATTACGTGTATTGTAAGAAATTTCATGAATATGATTATAAAAATAGATGGGTGGGTACGTAATCGACCTGCTGGTAATCCAGGGTACAGTACCCCTAACACAAACATCATTCGATTTCGAATAGATACGTTGAAATCAGATTTCGAAAAAAGAATACGGAAATCGTTGTTCGCGCAGACAATATTGTGACGTAAAACTAGCATTTGCATACTTTTTTTGTCGCGATTCGACGACGTAATAATTTGAAGTAGATAAACCTCATCCGGACTCCTTTAAAAAACATTTGAAAACTGCCAAATTGCTCATAATAGGCTAGGATACTAAGTAAGATTAACCTTGACTACCTTATCTTAGTGGTAGCATCCAGCACCTGTAGTACTGACTAACTTTATTCCAAGTAATGTACTCATACCTACGACACGACTCGCCTAGATCTTACCGTCTGGTGTCTAAACTGCACCTTAAATTTTTTTAGATTTTACATGCCAAATTTGCAGATAGGTGTAAGTAGGTACGAGTTAGATAAACTAGAGAATGAAAAAAATTCGATTTTGGAATCGACTTTTTTTCGATAAAAGTTGGTAGTTATGGTCTTTTTTGGGTGCAGGAATCAATATGTCTTGGTCTTATTCATCTTAATGTTGAATCTTTTAGGCCATAACTAGTGGTTGGTATTTATTACGTATCCCAAGATTTATCAACTACTTGGTGTTTTCTGCGATCGCTGTTAACTACGTGTTGTATTTTAGTGTTATCTGACTTTCGTATCTGACATGTTAAAGTACAGATAAACTGGATAGACTCCATATGATAAGGCCAAACATAGCTATTTAGAGGTTGATAATAAGAAACCCATAGATGCTAGTCTATGCAAAGTCAACTGCTTGCGAAAAGTATAATTAGACTCTACAGGTTACAGAATTGCAGTGCTGCAATGGATGGGTCGTGTATTAAGCAAAGACTCCAAAAAACGCTTATATACGTGGCAGTCTTTATATCAGTAAGAGAGTGGATAAACTGCAGGAAAGCTACCAAAGGATGAGAAATTTTGAGGCAACAAGCAGCCACGTTACCACGCAGGGTAACAAATGTTTTAATGGCACTGGAAAAAGATGTGCACAAGAAGCATTGGTTAAATGCCGTGGGACATAGCATGTATGCCTGGTGGATTTGTTATTAAGGAATAAAATAGAATAGGGGATACTACAGACAGTTGATAGTAGATATCTAAATAAAATTATAATAAATACATGTGCAATTACCAAACATTTGACAACGAAACCCTTTTACAGACAATCAAACTTTCATAAACCCATCTGGATGGACGGAAAATGTAGAGTTCATCTTACGTTTGAAGCATAGTAAACTCAAAGAACGTTGTTTACAAGGGCCATTCAATAAATTTTTAGCCTAAGAAAAAATAAAGAGAATTTTGAGAAAGTAAAGATTTATTTTTCAACATAGTCTCCTTTCAATTCAATACACTTGGACCAGCGATGCTCCAACTTTTTTAACCCGTCAAAAAAATACGATGTCCCTAGGTCTTTAAAATAGGCCTCTGTGGCGGCGATGACCTCATCATTCGACCCAAATCTTTTGCCGGCGAGTGACTTTTTCAGATTTGGGAACAAGAAAAAGTCGCATGGAGCCAAGTTTGGAGAATACGGTGGATGGGGCAGCAATTCGTAGCGCAATTCGATCAATTTGGCCACGACAACGGCGGAGGTCTGAGCAGGTGTTGGTGTCTGGTGTGAGCAAACGCGGCACCCATCGCGCCGACAACTTTTTCATACCCAATTCTTCGTGCAGAATATGATGCACTGTCCCATCTGCGATGCCTACAGTCTCAGCTATCTCGTGAATCTTCAGTCGCCGGTCTGCCAACACGAGATCGTGGATTTTTTTTACGTTTACTTCTGTAGTAGCCGTTTTCGGTGCACCTGGGCGTGGCTCATCAAAATCCGACGTGCGGCCACGAGCAAACTCGTTGAACCAATTTTTGATGGTCACCATCGAAGGAGAAGAGTACACAGCATCCAAGCGCTCTTTGATTTCGCTGCGCGTTTTTCCTTCCAAAAACAAGAATCTAATCACCGATCGATATTGTTCTTTTTCCATTTTTGCAAAACCAACCGACACGCTCGCTTCCAAAGGCTGTCGAAACAAAATAAATGAAGGGAAAAGACTGAAAACTACTTGATAGACTTCAAAAAGTATTTACTGCACGATAGTAAAACTCTTTTGTAACAACAACGCCATGGGGAGATGAGGCTAAGTAATTATTGAAGGCCCCTCGTACATATGTTTTCTTTCAAGTTATTGGAATGTTCTAGAAAAATCTACAATTAGATTACTTTAAACTTTCATAAAGTTGCTTATGGATTTTAATGGCAAAAGACAGCAACGCGGCTTCCCTGACGGTAAGAGTTAACCGTGACCGATACCATAGATGTAATAGGTGCGTCACTATCCTGTGGCCGGGTGTTTAGCCTAAGCAAGTGTACTGACTACCCGACAGGAGCATGTCACTGTCATTATGGCGGCAGGAATCTTTAACCGGGCAGGTTGCTGAAAAGTACTCTACCACCAGTGGTCTTGTAACATTTGCTTGCCTCTTGCGAGCTGCCAGGCTGGACGGCAGATGGTCTATTTTACACAGAAGACCCAGACCAATATAGGGAAAAATATTGGTGGATTATCTCAAATGCAGTTAAAGTCATCTTAGGATTAAGGCGCACGAGGCGAAAACAAGCTTAAGTAGAGATGTCTATTAATCTTTATAATCTACCTAAGCCATTACTCATAAACCTTTTAGGTAGAGCTAATAGCACTTAAATTAGTAGAAAGAGTACCTAACAGGTATTTATTGAATGAATGAATGAGTGACTTGTGCACAATCAAACTTAAATTTATTAACTTAAAAATTTAACTCTGTTATAAAATGTCATGCGTGTTACTTAAGCCTGGTTCTCACTCACTCACTATAAATGGATATTTATATGTGTTTTAGTCAATCCCGCAATAGTAGGCTAATAGTGATAGATTGCGATGGACAGAGCGCTATCTTTAACAAGTTTTACTGTAATAAGTATACCAAAATATTCCTTTTTTTTCTTTTCGTGTTGATTTATTTGAATCCGGTGTACCTAATACCTTGCATAAACTTGCCATTTAAAGAACGTTCTTTAACCGACTTCGAAAAATATATGGACCACATATTATAATCTCGATTATATTTCGACTTCTATATTTTTTATGGATGTTAATCAAATTCTACGTTATTTCTGAACCGAATGAAAAAATGTTTTATTTGAAAGAGTACTTTCGTGGTGTCCTCTTTCCATTAAGTCTGCATCTGATGGTGGAATCTTAGGGAAATCGAAATTTTTTTTGTGTATTTTAACAACAGTATATTGAAATCGAAGTTGGTTTTACTGCATTTATAACTTAACAAATACAAAGCTACAATAAAAAAAATCCTACAATTCTGTCATAAAATTTTAAGCCGTACTAAAAAAATGTGCCAAAAAGTAAAAAGAACAAAAATATAAAACTATTTTCTTAGTTTTTTCACTGTAAATTAATCGTAATATGTATATTATAACACTAGTTCATGTTACAACATATAAATTCTTAAAATGATCTTCTAAATAGAAATTCTAAATATTTTTGTATAACTACATGTACTCGTAAAACACAACCCCGCTTCGCAGTTTCGTTAAAATTTCGAGTAAATTTATTAATTTTCTGTGTTTTTAAAAACGATTTAAATTTCTAAATGTATATATTTTTTAAAAGGTTTGCACTGAGTTACAGCAGTGGTACTCACCATTTTTCGTAGGGGTCTTAAATACATGATGGTCATTTTGTCGCGATTCGTAAAATATAAAAATATTATTTTTTAGGTTTTTAACCGGATCATTTTCTATTTCATAACTTCCCCACTAAGCGTGGTAATCGCATCACACCAGAACGGATCAACAAATTAATCTAATTCTTTTTATTGTTATATTGGTTATTTTCATACGACGAGAAAAACCGGAAAAATATAAGAAAAACTTTACATTAATTTTTCCCGTGTACAAACTTTTAGTAATTTCAAGCGACACAAAGTTCGCTGGGTCGGCTAGTCTTTCTTCTTCTTTCTTTAGGTTTTGGCCTTCACGTTAGTATTTAGCTATTAGTCAAGTAGAAATTTACATCGAATTTTATATCAATTTCAATTAATTATAATTAGTCATCAGTAATAAATAAGTCGTGAGTAAGTCATGTCAGGCTCTTGGGTAAACCGGTGGCCTATTTACTCAAGCTCATGTAATGAGATTTGTCGGCAATGAGGAAATACACAATACGCTAATTTCTTCATGATTATTTCATTTGTGCACTTTCACTGAACAAAATTGAACAAAATGCCACCAAAATTAACTAATTTCACTCAATATCAACATGAAATTCAATAATTATGAAAAAACTTCGACCATCTTTTCTCTCGATGGCGGCAAAACTGGGGTCGGCTAGTCATTAATGATATCTGATGAGATAGAGTAAAAAACCTCAATTTTAGAATTTCGTGTGAACAATGAATAAATTATACCATTCATGTCATTTTAACCGACTAAGAGGAGGTTCGAATGATTTTTTGTATGTTCGTTATGCGATTGCTCGGCCTATAACAAACCGATTTTGATGATTTTTATTTTAAAAGTTAGTTTCGTGTTAATTTTACAATGATCCAGCTAGTGGTCGCGAAAGAACTCGAACTCAGGAATACAAGTGGGATGTTGATAAAATTTATGTGGTATCTTTGGAATCATTAGCTGTCTTTCGAAAAAAGAATTATCAAATCGCGACGTGATAATAAAATAATTAAAGTGGGGTTTTTAGGCAATATTAAATATTACTGCGCTTAAATTGTAAAATTTTGTTCAGTTAAAGTGCACAAGTATTCAAGATGAAATAAGTGTATCATGTCTTATTTCGATGTCGCTAAATCTCACTCGATGAGCTAGGTAAGGATGCTATTGTTTTACTTAAGACCCTGACATGATTAATGACGACGAATAACTCTTTTTAATAATTTAAGACCGATTTTGCGAAATCGGGTACCTAATATCTTGATACCTGATATTTAAACTTGAAAGGCAGATGCTCACGCCCATGGCAAAAATAAAAAAAAATAAATAAAATTCTAGCGAACCGTACGTAGTGTATATATGAGTTAGGGGTAAATAAACTTTATACCACCAACGTAGTTCGACGAAGGTATTGTTTTATAAGATATTCACGTAGTAAGGCTCACGAGTAGTTCCTAAGGGAGGTGACTGACATTTGGCTTCCGATGTACCAAGGGAATTTATATCCTTGCATTATACAATATTTACATATTTATTTATGGATAGTATAAGCTCGTGGCTTTGCCCAAGAGTTATTTTTTTTTTAATTTAAGATCACTCACCTCACTTGATTTTTGATAGAAAAAAGAGATTTTTAACCGACAAAAAAGATGCGACACGTATACCTTTATATATTAGACTTTGCATATAACTTTTTAAATGTAGTCTGATTTTGATCATTCCATCGTATTCCATGTAACCAACAGTTACATACATGATTGTATACAATCATGTATGTAACTGTTGTGGTAGGTAAATAATAGATGATTTATTTTCCACACACTAATTTTACATAGTCTGATTTTGATAACCCTCTTTTTACCCCAAAGCTGTGCCATATGAATTAAGTGTAAAAAATCTTATCTAAAGAGAGAATGATATTGTTTAAAGACCTCTAAGTATTTACTCTCTGCTATTTAGATAAAAAATAGAAAAAAATCAAAAAATGGTTATTCAATCCGTTTGTGCTAATAAATAAAAAGGATTGCATAAATATTTTTATTAATTTAGCTTAGTAGCTTTACCTATTATTCTCTAAACGCCCTCTAGCATTGTGTTTCGGTCTACGACCTCGTGTGTGGGTCCGTTCGGGTTGCCGCCTTGATGACATTATTATAAATATTATCGGGTATAGGACGTGTTACTTCACGGATTACTTATGTAATGTATGTATGTTATTAGCACATAGAAGGCGTTTAAAAAAAACTACTGTTTCTTTGTCACTAGAAATATCCGTCAATCTCGAAGTTAATGTGCAGCAACTTGCCCGGGTAGGGATTCACAGCCTTATCTATTCCTGATACCTGCTGCCATAATGACAATGTCATGTTTCGGTTCAGTGAGTAGGCGGTAGACTTGCACAATTGGCTTAACACCCTGGCCACAGGGCAACGATGAACCTACAACATCTATGCTGTCTATAGGCTGCGATTATCTTTTACCAGGAAGGGAGTCGCGTGGTTGTTAACTATCTTTTTCCATAATGTTACGCTGACCATTTCATATGACATGTTGGTCCGAGCTCCTTTGCGGAATAGACCATCTGCTTTTCTGCCAGGCAGCTCGTAAAAGGCGAGCATAGGCTTACCGTCACGAACATAGTGTTATCTGACTAGGTGTTTTTTTTCTTGCTGTTGACGTGTTCCGGTGTGGAGGATAAGGTAACCGGTAAACTTACTTTTGCTCGAGTCCCAAAATCCCGGGGTCAGGTTGGCTACGCAACATTACCACCTTTGGTATCTCTAGGCCAGTCTTTCCCAAAGTGGGCGATAACGCCCCCTTGTGGGCGCTGGCTAAATCTTGAAAAAAATGTTTTTTTTAAACTAGGCGCAACAAATATGTTATTGAGGTTATTGACAAGAAAAAAACGAGGGGGGGGGGGCGCTAAAAGACAACTGATTTTCAAAGTGGGCGTTACATGAAATAAGTTTGGGAACCTCTGCTCTAGGCGGCGTGGATTTCTTACCATTAAAAAATCAGTCTGCTTGTTTGCCTTATCACAAAAAATGTTATAAAGAAAACCATTATTACAGTCATAAAATTTGACAAAACCTCAACGAAACTTTCGGAAACGAAGTTGAATGTAACGGCTAGTTATATGTATATTAATCTAGTTTAGTATATTGTAAAGATGTTTATTGTGTCTGCGGTAGGATAACTGTTCTCATAACCTGTTTGTAGAGTTGGCAATGCCTGGTATTGAATATCGTACCGCAACCGCGAGTATACGCTGATGAAAGGAAACCGAGTACCGGTCTTAGCTCAATGACAACGGATGCTAGTCTACAATATACATTTTTTACATTATAATGCGTCTTATAAAATAATGTAACGTCAAATATAATGGTTGGGAAATCAACAAAAAGTAATGGATGTCATTATCATGCAGTATTTAATTAGTAAACGTAATTAATAAATTCCACGAGTTTGTAAGGAATAAGTAGTGCTTTATCGTGATACTATTCCGCTAAATCTTATTCCACACTCTAGGGTTGCCTGGAAGAGATCGCTGACTTGGCGATAAGGCCGCCTTTGTGTATCTTATAATTTATGTTTTATTTGATGTATTTGTTATTTTTTTGTATTTTGTGCACAATCAAGTGTTATGTTATTATGTATTGTATTATTATGATAAATAACAACATTATGATAAATAATAATAAATAGGTTCGTAGTCGAGGTAGTTTTAAAAATGGAGTTGGAATTATTAAATTTGATTTATCAGAGCCAGAACCAGACTTGGAGTCAGCAGTGTTACTCTTGAAACTCGATTCATGTAATATTGGAAATTAGAATCCAGTATGTCATTTAAGCTATTCTTGGACAAAAAAATGACGAATTATTAACAACGTTAATAGTAAACTATAAACTATTTTTATTGTAACTTTATGTTAATAATCCGCAAAAGCACATAAATGACATTCGATTCCAATTTCCAATTCGTATGATATCGAGATTTACGAGTAACCCTACATAAACAGCCAATAGTGTTAATAAAAGAGACATATGTATGTAAGGGTCAATACAGGACCGATAATGAAAAACAAAAATATATAGTATAATTTATATATTTCGTGTTACAATTAGAAAATTAAATGTCGACTGATTCCGAAGGTAGTGTACGAGTATTGACAACATAATATTGCATGATTTTTTCGTAAGGCTGCTCGTAAAACATTCGACTTAAAAGTAATGGAGCTGAAGTCTTTTTTTATGATACTGGAATGCAAACAAGCAGACGGATTTCCTGATGGTAAGAAATTCATGCCGCCTAGAGACACCAAAGGTAGTAATGGTGCGTTGCCAACCTGAAGCCGGGATGTTAGGCCTCGAGCAAAAGTAGCTTTACCGGCTACCTTACCCTCCAAACCGGAACACGTCATGACGTTATGGCGGCAGGAATAGGTAAGGCGGTGGTACCAATCCGGGTGAGTCGCTGCGAAACTCTACCACCTAGTCAGATGTCACTGTGTTAGTGACGGTAAGCCTATGCTTGCCTTTTACGAGATGCCTGGCAGGAAGGCAGATGGTCTATTCTGCAAAGGATCCCGGACTAACACGGGGACCGAAGGTGTGATTACAATCGCAATCGGAGTCGAAACTCGAAGGTAGTGTTGGTTGGTAGATAATAATAATAGAGATTCCACATGAAATAAAACACTGGTTGTAAACATTAGTTTGCATCCATGTGGAACGTATATCCAAATTTTATTTTGTTTCAAAGTTTTCACCAAGGTCACCTTTCTTGAAGGCTGGTGCTTAATTAAAACAGATGATGCTTGAGAGCCAATATTCCGGTTGTGTGGATCGTCGGTAAATTTACGCAAGTGACGTTACGTACTTAGACATACAAGTACAGGATATTTATTCAACGGGTACTTAAAAACAGGAGTAGGTTCTTTATTCGGGTGTGAATTTTTGAATTTTACGCGAATACTCGGTCAAATATGGATTTTGATAATAGTTTTTTTTGTTAGTCACGTTTTAAAAGTGATACCTTGTATATTTTATAGCAATAGGGTCAGCTCTTTTTGAGTTATACTCAATATTTATTTATGTACTTAGACTATAATATTAGGTAGGGCTAGGAACCCAAAAAGGAACCCAAAAAGGTGGTCATCAGTTCGACTGTATGTTACGTATTATTAAATGAAACACAAGAAGCACAACATGGATCTTGCTGAATTTATCTGGAATCACTCCACATATATTATGGGCCTTCCGAACAAAAAACTGTCAAATTGCAACGTGCTAATATTTCGTCGCAAATAGAGTGTTTATTTTGCAGTGTAGACTCCGCTTAAATAACTATATAAATTCAAAACTGAAAGATCATAAGAAACATCTATGGTAAGAACAGTTAGCATCAGAGCTTATGTATTAAGAACAGTTAATGAAACAAAGATGAGAGTGTTTAAATAACAATTATTATTACAGTAAACACATGTTCCACGTTTAGTATGTTGAGTAACGTATAGCTTACGGTCCAGAGACTAAATCATCTCATACTTATGTCGAGGTTAATGGTAAAGTTGGTGAAACTGTATTAGCTCACACCATGTTAAAACGTCATTATGAAGCTATTTGTGATGACAAGCTATTCAGGCACGTGGAAAGATAGCACTAATGCTAAAGACCATGGTTTAGATAGCTATCCATTAACTAAATTAAGTTTTTTTCGTAATAGACTAAAATAACGAATCGTAAACTCCTTGATGTCTATATCCAAGTATAAGTGCTAGTACGCACTAGTTAGATATGTATAGTCTTAAAATTTTTTTTGTTAGGAAACTAAGATATTCTTTTTATACTCCAATATTCGACCGGCTGTGCTCTTGAATGCTCTGGAGCAAGGAGAAAAGTATCTAATGAAAGCATCAGTATAAATTAAAAGGACTGAAGTGAAGAGTAAAGGTAGCCAGTACAAAAGCTCACCCGTAGATATGTGTGCCAATAGACCCTCTGTTAGTGACGCTGAAAACCGAGCGCAGTGGAGGAGTGCAAGTAGGATATTGCAACTTTGTTACACCAGTTTATTACCTTTAACATCCGCATTAATCCTAGGATGATGATGATGAATTATGAAACACCATATTCTATAGATGTAATAGTACAGAAGTTCTTTTGCACACTAGTCTATTGTCACTTTGTAAAGTATCCATTAAGTTAAAGGCTAACTAGCACACGAAGTTTTCATCGTTTACGTTTACGTACAACGTTTCGTAGTCTACGTTTTAGAGGTCGTTTAAGTGAAAAAATTATAAAAAAAATGTTATATTTTTTGACATTATGGCTATGGATCTCTAACGCCCAATATTAATAACCTATCTAAGATTAGAGATCGTGCTATTTTGGATCAGTTGTTATTTTTCAATAAATAATAAAAATATCTTAGCAACAAAACTCTTTATCTGTAGATCGGTTTTTAATATTCGCCGTAAAATTGTAACAGTTGAGGAAATGTAATGTTTCAAATATCTCTTTTTTATTTATCTTTTTTGAATCTACATGCAGTAATTTGAAATAATCTATCTGTAAATCTTAATTGTATGTGTATTCTAGTAGTCTGAAGTAAATTAATTTGTAAATGCCGTTGCCAGTTTCTTGGCCAGTTGTGTTGAGTTTTTGGGTTAATCTATCCTATCTCTCAAGTTGAATGATACAGATAGTTACGAAATTTGGTCAAAATATGTTTAGTAGCTTACAAGTTGCTAAAGAGATTTTTATACATATATGTAAACTAGTTGACTCGAAGACGTTGTCCCAAATAAACTTACATTTTTTTTACTGTAATAAGATTTTTGTGAATGTAAATAAATGAATGATTATTATCTTGACAATTCGACAATAATTTTCAGCACAAAAAATAACAAAGTCGCTTTATCTCTTCACGCGTGGTGCAAAATAAATAGATATCTATTTTTAAGAGATTCGCAAAAATGAGAGGTTCTCAATTTGTCTGTATGTTTTCATTGAATTTTAAGCCAATTCCTTTTCGCGTGCTCTTTTGCTCTGTATTTAGTCCTGGACCATTAGTTTTCCTTTCTGGAGATGTGGAAATGAAAGTTGGTCTTTTTGTAAAGTTTCGGCATTTATATTTATATATATTTAGCTCAGTAGAAATTAGTATACGAGTAGCTATGATTTAAGTGCAGTAAAAATGCAAAAAACCGACTTCGATATAGGCATTAATAAGTAAATCATTTACGTGCACAAAAATTATGTATTTTGTTCGATTTCCCGAGGCTTCCATTATCAGATCCAGATTTGCTGGCAATAAAACCATCTTGGAAGTATGTTTTTTCAAAATAAAATCAGTTCAGAAATAACGGAGAATCCAATTACAGTACAAAAACAAAAATATAACCTTCTGTTATTGAAGACAGTTAAAAAAGTAAAGCTCAGACATAGCACAAGAAATCTTTATCCTCAATGAAAATAATGTAAAAGACAGCCTTTCGTCAGTTTTACATGTGCGAATATTTAAGTTCTTCGCTACATAGTATAAAACAAAGTCGCTTCCTCTGTCCCTATGTCCCTTTGTATGCTTAAATATTTAAAACTACGCAACGGATTTTGATACAATTTTTTTTAAATACATAGTGATCGAAGAGGAATTTTTGTATATAAATTTCATAATCGTGTGAAGCCGGGGTGCGGCGCTAGTTGGTTAATAAACCAAAATAAGATGAGACCTTGTGGTATTACAACTGGGAAATTTAAATTAGGAAAGCAGATTTGATTTGAAAAAGAAGATAATGCATCTCTCTGCCAAAGTCATGGTTTCACCGCCTCGACCAGGAAATACAGGTCATTCTCTTGACCTCAAGAGACCGGTTTCGTCGTGCGATTAACGATATGTCGTTGACCGTTGGATCGATTTTTATAACACGCCATTTATTTGCTTGACTCACTAAAATAGAAAGGATTGCTTTTCGAAATATACCTACGTGGTTAACTATCAAACCTTAGTAATAAGTATATTTTTATCTTCATCACTTCTCCCGTGCTTGGGATATCATTTTGCAATTTTTAAAGAAAAAACAAATTCTATCTTAGATTGGATTTAAACCAATCGACGTATGGTCAATATTAATAACCTATCTATAGATAAATGTAGGTTGAGTTTTGTTGCTAAAATATTTTTGTTAACTACAGTAACATAATAGGTATTTTAGATCAGTTTACTGGCAACTGATTTAAAATAGCATGATCTGTTATCTTAGATAGGTTATCAATAAAAAAGAAGTTAAAAGGTTAGAGCATTCGTCAATGAGAGACGAAAAGGTGCAGGTTATGTATGTGAAGTCAAAACCTGTCTGATTTCTTTGTTGTGTGTGGGAAATATTTGGTTATTTTCCTTTGTATTTGAAAAGGGCACTAACGTAAGTTAGTAACTTCCTTCTTCACTCTGATGAAGTAAAATGAATCCTTACTATGTAATACTTACTATAAGGTGGTAAGTATCTAATAGGTAGATTGTCACAACGGCTCAAGGCTTACTTTTTTCAAATGTTATGATCATTTTGTTAAATCCTTTCATGATACCATTGACGTGACATGTCCAGTCGGACAAACCCTTATTAGATATGTGAAATATTTCGACAGGAGCGCTTGCACTGTTGTTTTCCCTTTAGAGGTTAGGGTATCCAGTCTCAGAATTGTACAATGAGGTTTCAATTTCTAGCTTCTGATTGGCAAGGCTCTGAAAGCTTTGGTGTCTATTGGCAAAGTATTTGTTTTATTACAAAAAAATATATTGTTTGCCTATAAAAATATTTTATTTTTAGCCAAGCGGTAAACTCTACTTAAGTTTAACCTACTAACGACAGAATAACGTATAGTTTAGTATATTACATGCATTAATTCGAACGTGAAATAAATTTGTAAAATGTGTAAATTACATGTTCTTATGAGCCATTAACGGTTTATACGTTATCTCTATGTGTATAAAAACTTAATGCTGGATTCTTAAGCTGAATAGTTCTTGGACAAAAAACAGTTTTTAAATCATGAAACGCACAGGGAAATACTCAAGGCAAACACGCTACCAATAATATTCTAACATTTATGAGATCACCAGATTATTGGAGAAGCCTTAATTCATTGTTCTGTTTCTTGCTTCCTTATTCAATCGCTTCCTAGGTCTTATTGGTTATCAAAGTGGCCTAAACCCATGATCGTTAGGTTTTTTTTATGTTACAGAAAGAAAGTATAGATGTGAACGTCTGGGACTTACTGTGACGCTTTTAAGCAATATTATTTCAGTATTAATTTTTCGTTTCTTGCTTCCTTATTCATTCGCTTCTTGTGTCTTATTGGCGATCAAAGTGGCCTAAACCCACGGTCATCAGGGATTTTTTTTTGATAAGGAAGAAAGTTTAGATGTGAAATTCCTGGGCCATGCCTGCTGTGACGCTTTTAAGCAATGTTATTTTAATACTCATTTTTTGTTTCTTGCTTCCTTGTTCAAGCGCTCTTATGTGTTATTGGCTATCAAAATGTGACGCTTTTAAGCAATTTTATTTCAGTATTAATTTTTTGTTTCTTGCTTCCTTATTCATTCGCTTCTTGTGTCTTATTGGTGATCAAAGTGGCCTAAACCCACGGTCATCAGGGATTTTTGTTTGATAAGGAAGAAAGTTTAGATATGAACCTCCTGTCCCATGCTTACTATGACGCTTTTAAACAATATTATTTTAATATTAATTGTTTTGTTTCTTTATTAATTCGGGTCCTATGTATTATTGTTTATCAAAATGACCTAAACCCATGTACGTCAGGGATTTTTTTGATAAGGAAGAAAATATAGATATTAACCTTATTGTGACACTTTTAAGCAGTATTATTTTAACATTCATTGTTATGTTTTATATTGGTTATCAAAATTACCTAAACCCGTGATCGTTAGGGTTTTTTATAGTATATAAAAAAACGTGTGAATTTTTCGAGCCATGCTGTTATAATGTTTTTCTGGGCCATAATAAAGGAATATTAATTTTAAAACTACTTACTGGCTACATGAAACTCGGTATGGAATAAAGTCTTCCTTGTACATTGTATTATTTCATAACATTGGTCCCCGTGTTGGTCCGGGCTCCTTTGCAGAAGAGACCATCTGCCGTCCTGCCAGGCAGCTCGTAAAAGGTGAGCATAGGCTTACCGTCATTAACACCGTGACATCTGACTAGGTGGTAGAGTTTCGCAGCGACTCACCCGGATTGGTACCACCGCCTTACCTTCCTGCCGCCATAACGTCATGACGTGTTCCGGTTTGGAGGGTAAGGTAGTCGGTAAACTTACTTTTGCTCGAGGCCTAACATCCCGGCATCAGGTTGGCAACGCACCATTACCACCTTAAGTGTCTAGGCGGCGAGAATTTCTTACCATCAGGAAATGCGTCTGCTTGTTTGCCTGCCAATATCATAATAAAAAAAAACATTGGCCCCATATTCTCTCGTGTCTATTTTGTAGGATCACCATTTGCCTCTCTGCCTAGGAGCTTGTAAAAAGCTAGTATATGTTAAATGGGTCATCAGTCATCAACAGCAAGACCACTGGTGGTGGTAGTTTCCTGTCCAGCAACTCGCCTGGCTAGAAATCCTTTGCCTCATCTCTTCCTGTCTATAAAATGACTGTCATGTTTCGAGTCTGAGGACAACGACACGCATTTATTTTGGTGTCAATAGGCCACGATTGTCTCTTACCACTAGGCCAGCTTTGTGCTTGTCTGTCTCATTACATAAATAAAGTCGTGGATGGTAAAAGAAAAATATGCGCTGCATATAGTTGGCGAAGTTGTGTTGTCTCTTTTGAGGTAAGGATATGCACGTGGAAGTAGAGTGAATACCTTACCCATCGTAACATGATAGCGATTAAGATTCGCCGAGCTGGTAGAAGTTGGCAAAGTGTTACATGTATTAATGCAAGCGAACAGTTGCAGAACTTTACGTCGACTGCCCTTAATCTGACTAGCTCTTATGAAATAATCCACCAATCTAAATAGATTATTCCAGTAGCGCCTTCACATTCCAATGCCAACAAATGTATACACCAACAAATCGTATGCCTACTTAGTATCAATCTTTTTTTTTTAATAAATAAATATCCCTATACAAGTTAAACAAATATAATCTAACCCCAAAATAAGCAAATGATATATTTGTGTTATAGGTGTTAATAAACGATACTAATACATGGCAATACTTAAATATATACCAGAATAAATTTAATAAACACCACGATCCGGAAATGTAGTAATAACATTATTACTATTACTACTATTACTATTATTAGATTACATAATCTAAATGTTCATCACACAAATGTCTGGCCCCGTCGGGTATCGAACCCGAGCCTGTAGTTAGGCATTGTAGTTAGCCACTCGACCAACGAGGCGGTCTTTATTGATGGAAAGCTATAGATGCTTGAAATTGCGTCACCAATTAAAAGTGATATTTTTGTTAAAAACTTATTACAAGACGAAATCGTTCGTCTGTCCGGCACAAGGCCGCGACCTCAATCTGACGCCCTCTCACTTCTGATTCAGCGATATTTAGTAACTCGATAGTGCTTAGCTTAGGTTTGGGCTTAAAAGGGTATTAGGGTAGCGGAAGGCATGTTCTATCGTCCTGTAATCAGAAAGCAGCCATAATTTAGAGTTAAACGCAACTTAGACTATAAATCAGAAAATCCAGCCTGACTGATGTTTTGTAAACATTTAGTTTTTTTTGTTAATTAATATCGTGCTTAACCTAAACGAATTGTTTTAACATCACCCAGGTTTGTGAGCGAAATGAGTGCTTAATTCGAGTATACAATATACATATTTTTCTTTCAATACTCTCTGCCTACCTTGCAAGGGATGTAGCGTGAATATATATATGTATGTATAAAATACTTAAATTGAATGGGTAGAATGGCCTACAACGCCAGCACCAAGGACTCTCCCGGCAGACCACAGCTCACCATGGTGCTGCGTTCTGATTATGGATAGTAAGTAATACTATCACATCGTCATGAGCACTGTATTAATGACAATTGAACCAACTTGGGTAGAAAAGTCTAAATTAAATCGTAGCCTTAAAGTTAATGCTGCCCATAACAAACTTAGTACATAACAAACATTTTAATGTATATATATATATATAACTTAAGATCGAACAATTCTTAACACATGCATTTGCATTTTTAATATCGGTCTATTGTACGTGAAGAACTCATGACAAGTAGCGGAAAATAAAAATTTGTTGCCGCATAATGGGAAAACCGATGAACAAATCAAATTTGGTGGATTTGGGTATGCAAGACGTAGGTTGGAATCAAGAGTTTCCGAAATCAGCGTGTTTGTATGGAAAAGGTAATTAATGAATGTGGAGGAAGCCCGAAAGATCTTCAATGATCGTGAAATTCAGCACTCGATACTCTCTGCATACCTTTAAGGAATTTTGTGTGATGACACTTATATAAGTAGTAATTTAGCAATATGTCGGTGGGTTGGTAGGAAAGAAGTCCACTCAAGACCTTAATACGCGGAAATACTATCGTATTTAAAATAATCTGTTTACGGTTGATGTGTTATATAAAGAGATTGTTTATTTTTATATCTAACTAGCTATCTAGGCGAACTTCGTTTTACCCATTCAGTATGTGAAATAATAAAGTATTCTTTTTCCCCATTTTCCCTGAAACTTTCCCGGTTTTTCTCTTCATAAGCACCTTCTCCAGATAATAACTAACACAATAATAAAAGAATTAGCCAAATCGGTCTAGTCGTTCGGTAGTAATGCGCTTACCAACACATTTAGCGATTCATATTTGTATTATAGATATGCTTAGTAAATACTAAACTGGTAATAAAGTCGTTACTCATGCTCTGATAGCATGACTGAAGTATTTCAAACAATACAACATGATCATTGACCTCAATGTTTGAAAGGCTTTTAAAAAAAGATAATTATGTATCTGCTTATTTTAGTTTTATACTTTTTATATGCTAATATATATATACAAATAAATGTGTTTGACGTCAAAATAACCGCTTCTTTAAGGTAAATGTACATTGAAATTAAAACTGTGTGGGGCGGCAGCGTCCTAGGGGCGTAAAGGTATGTACTACATAGGGCGGCAGAAATAAAGTGGCCTACGCTCATAAAAAATATAAATCCGGCACTGCTGTGAGGTAAAAATACGATTACAAAATTTAGTTTGTTGAAAATAACAAAGATGAATTGGTAATTTTAGCCAAACCTTCATTGATTGATAGCCAATATTATAAGGAATAGATTAGTCTTATTTGGCCTTGAGCTTAACAACTTTGAAACTTGTACAGTATTATTAAATGACTAGCTGTTGATCGCGATTTTGTATATGCATTTAAGTGACTTTCATTTTTGTATTTTCAGACTTAGTAATTTCCTAAATGTTGACCTGGGCTAATCAATATCAATACTCACATTTTAAAATACAATATAAATATATAAATATCCCTGGACAAGTTACACATATTAATTCTAACCCCAAAGTAAGCAAATTATATGATTGTGTTATGGGTGCTAGTCTACGATATTAATACATATAAATGCTGAAATAGATACCAGATTAAATTTAATAAACACACAGACACATTTTTCACGCAAATGCTTACCCCCGTCGGGAATCGAACCCAAGCCTCGCAATTGATCGGTGTAGTTAGGCATGTACGCTAGCCCCTCAACCAACGAGACGGTCATATAACTACTTAATAGTTTTCGCCTGTTAATTGAGCAGGTAATTAGACAAATTACAAAAATGTTAATAACTCTCGTTTTTGGTAATGTATCCTGAATAAAAAAAAATTGCAATATAAATTGTTTAAAAAATATTTTCTATACAGATTTACTTCTATTACTGTTTTATTATATGAATAGATTTGTGCGTATATAAAATACATTTAAATGAAACCTTTAAAATTAATCAATATCAGAATCTACCCAACACTTTGTTTATTCGTCTAACCGCTTTATCATTGACATTCAACTAATAACATGCTACGCATAATATAGATGACGTGGCAGCTTGTTATTGGTTGAAACTGAAATTTAATACAGTTTTTAAACCGTGTTTTGTTCAACACTGTCTACAATTTCAGTTTTCAAACTTTCAAGTTTAAAAAGTTTCTTTGTAGGTAGTAAGACGGTAGAAGTTTTATAAAACTTTATCCATTGTTGAAATAAAATCTTTTGAAGACTTGTTATTGTGTTCGACAATAAGTTAAATGTAAAATTAAAACAAATATTAGGGTTTTCAGTATTTTGTAAATTGGCAAATAAAGATATATTTATTTGACAGCTCATCCGCGTCATTCATTAAGACTGAATTTCACCGTCTATTTTAAACCTGATCAACCTAAAAACGCTTTTAGTCAATTGTCAAGAGTGTCAATCGTGTAAACTTTATTATCAAATGAACTATTGTTATGATAAATATTTTATTATTAAACTATTTTACGTGATAAGTAGATTCTCAGGAGATAAGGATAAGAATTTTGTCAATTTTAAAAAATTACTTGCAGTAACTTATGAACAGGATCACAACCGATAGTTGAACTCGTTTACGCTGAACATAGTTTTACGAAACTCTTTTTTCAATATGATCGTTAAAATCAGTCCTTTATAATATTTTGATGCGTAATTTCGACTCTGACAAGTGATACTTGAAAACTCAAAGACATTAGGTAAATGGTTTTCGAAAATATTTGATTTTTAAAACTTATACCTGGTACTAGCTTTGGTTTATAAAGGCTCAATACAGAAGGGCATGTATCAAACTATATCCTTGTAGCCTGTATGATAAGGTCTATTATTCTTTAAAACTTGATATGTGGGTTTTGTATTTAGCCGATCTAATTTAAGAAGGGATTGCGGTACCTCTTCCTAAACTAGAAGTGTCGTTATATATTCAGTTCAAAGACAACACTAATGATTTTATATTTTAAAAATCGCCGATTTTGATGAATATGAGTATGAACTATTTTAACGCGGTAGAGTAAGAGGGACAGAATGAGGCCTTGTATTTGTCCTAGATTTATTTAATTTGGACCGGATATCGATGCGGCCTACATAACCGTTGTATGGTAAACCACTCTTGATTAAATGGATTACCGAAAACGGTAAAATACGGTCATCTGGAGCTATCAAGTGATGTTGCCTGCGGCTTCTGCCGCATATAATGTGGATAGGTCTAAAAAATTGTAGACATTACACCGTCTTTAGTGTCGTATTATTAACCGACTATTATAAACATATTAACTGTTTTATTTTACATTTATTATGTACATGCCCAACTTCACCGACCAACCATAAGGCTTGGGCTCGATTCCTGAAGGGGGTAGGCATTTGTGTGAAAAATGTGTCTGTGTGATTATTAAATTTATTCTGGTATTTATTTAAGTATTTCTATGTATTATTATCGTTATATTCAGATTGTGTAACTTGTCCAGGGATATTCATTTATTTGTAAAGAGGCTTTGTAGCAAGAGGTGAAAGGCCATTCCCACATTGCGTGCGTTCTTGGCTTCGCTTCGAGTTTGTGGCAAATTTCAACCGTAGTGGTCGAACATAATTCTTCTTCGTCTTTTATAAATATGGCTTTCGATCGTTTTGTCACGACTCCTTCCCCAATGTCAAGTTAGTTAATTCTTATACATTATACGGTCATTAGTCACTATGTACAAAGTCATGTCAGGTCAGGGTCTTGAGTAAAGCGGTGGCTTCGTTACTCAAGCTCATCTAGTGAGGTTTGAAGGCAGCGAGGAAATAGACGATACACTAATTTTTTCATGATTATTTCATTTGTGCACTTTCACTGAACAAAATTAATCTAATTCCCACCTAAATTAACCAATTTCAGTCAATATAAACACGAAATTCAATAATAATGAAAAAATTACGACCACATCACTCACGATGGCACCAAAACTCTGATTCCGAGCATAATTAATTATGAGAATTCATTTGACAACCAATTTAGATTTTTGTGTCATGTACTATAAATTAATGTAAAAAAAAACAAAACAAAAAATTCTTAACAAGGGATTAGAAATCGTAACCTTGTGCGTCTAGAGTACCCACGGAATAGAGAACATTAGTGAAGCAATTAAACGAAGCAAAAGCAATTAAAACAATTTGTTAAACGTATGTGCTATTTAGCAGAAATACTAAGTGCTGAGTTAAAAATAAAAAGTGAAAGCCAGACTCTTAGCTGGAAATAAATATTTATTTTCTCGGAAATACTCTGACATCAAAGCTACCCCGCCGTGCGTTGTACAAAAATATTCGTTTGAAGCTATATTGTAGAGCCTAGTACACACAGTTTAATAAGTCGTTCAACGAAGCGTCTAAAACAGTGTTTTCAACTACCCTTAATATTATGCGCGCGACAAGTGACCTATGATCTGACGCACCTGGGCATGAGTCTTGAAAAACCATGACGTCTTAAAGCAGTATTACTTTAATTATATTGTGTCACCGTAAAAATCGATATGCAATTTGTTAACATAACAGAGTCGCAGCTTGATGTAGATACTAAGCAACATAGAAATAATTGCTTTTTGGCGTCAAGATGTGGCAAAATGTAGCTGTAAGTTAAAAGACAATTGAAGAGTCTTAATCATTAGAATGGATGAGACCGAAGAAACCTATCTCATGGTTGTGCAGAATACAAATTCTTTTTGTATGTGCTTTTACTCTCTGTAACTTTATACAAATTTGGGTAATTTTGTACCCATAGTGGGTACAAACTTAGGTAACTTTGTACCCATAGTGGGTACAACTTTGAGTAACTTTATACCCAAAGTGGGTACAAACTTGGGTAACTTTGTACCCATAGTGGGTACAAACTTAGGTAGCTTTGCACCAGTAGTGGGTACAAGCTTGGGTAACTTTGTAACCTTAGTGGGTACAAACTTGGGTAACTTTGTACCCATAGTGGGTACAAACTTGGGTTGCTTTGCACAGTAGTGGGTACAAGCTTGGCTAACTTTATAACCATAGTGGGTACAAACTTGGGTAACTTTGTACCCACAGTGGTTACAAAGTTACTGAGAGTTTGTAAGCAGAAAAGAATTAAATTGAAAACATTTCAATACCAATTCAAAACTGTAACTTAGGTGAGTTTGTTTACATTTGGAGGTCATTAATACCTCGCTCCCTAAATGATCAACCACCGTGAAATTTGTGCGTTATGTATCAAACCGTAATCGGCGTCTTAGATAATTCTACAAATACATTTCTTATAGATCTGACTTGTTTAACGAGGGTTACTTAAGTATTACGAGACACGTTGTTTAATCTGCGGTTTTAAAGCGAAGGAGTATAATCAAATCAAATTATATTTATCAGATGTAAGTAACCACAAGTACGCTTGTCGACGTCAAAATGCATTTAATCTTAATAATACTTAATCTATACAAAATAATTTCATACACGTGTACAGTAGTACTATTTCAATTATGCGCTTCGACTATATTCGTCAAGCTTCGAAAATCCGAATGTTTTTAAAGATATCTATATGGAGTTGTTATTACACATAATTAATCTTTTCGCTTAAATTTAGATTAGGTCAGCCAATTTAAAAATAAAAGTATTAAGTGTAAAAAGAGTAAAAAGTGTTAAGCCGAGCGCATAATTTAAATAATACCTAGTCCTGTATTTTTCTATCATGTAAAACAATTAGAAGATATATTCCAGATAAATTCACAATTACATTTAATTAATTTTAATACTTATTGAATTGATTTAAACAGTGTTTTTTAAGTATTTATATGTGTAGTTTAGAAAATTAAAATCTTTTTGTAAAGCCAAAGCCAAGTTTATGTAATTTTGATGTTGTATACTTTATATTACCTATCGCAGTTGAGTTTCTTTCGCCGTATCTTCTCAGTATGTGGCCCGATCCGGTGGTACCTAGTTTATAAAAATTTCGACGCGCACGAGTACCACTTGTATGGTTCACGTGAATAAAGATTTTTCTGATTCTGATTCTATTGCCTCTGTGGTGTATGATCTGGTGTTAGCACTGACTACGTTATGTCCCGGATTTGATTCCCGGTGGGGGATTTGTTTACTAATTTTTTACTTTAAACAATATTCGCAGGGATTGATTGGTGATAGGTTTGGTACTCATCATAGAGTGTATTAAAGTATTTTCGGTTAATCGTGTGTGTTTATAAGAATGATATAAGTTTGCATGTAAGTATGATAATCGAGAACTGCCGACAAACTGCTGCGCTGTGTGACGGATGTTAAACTGTTAAATTTAAAAAAAAAACTTAATAAAAAAAGCACCAGCGATCCTATACCTACGCCACAAAAACAATTCCCGTGTTGGTTCGGGCTCCTCCGTAGAATAAACCATTTGCCTTCCTGCCATGTAGCTCGTAAAAGACTAGCATACGCTTTCCGTCACCAACGCCTTGACATCTGACTAGGTGGTAGAGTCTCGCAGCGACTCGTCCTGATTGGTACCACCGCCTTACAAATTCCTGCCGCAAACACCAGTGCTTGCCGTTAACGTGTTTCAGTTCGCAGGATAAGCTGGGATAACTTACTTTTACTCGAAGTCTGACATCCCGGCCTCAGGTTGGCAACGCACAATTATTACTACCTTTGGTGTCTCTAGACGACGTGAATTTTTCAACATCAGGATTTTTTTAAATTTATTTATCGACTCTTTTAAACAAAATTACATTTCAACAATGAAATTGTCTGGAAACTTTAGAGTTTGTCTAGACAATTTTGCTCTTGCACGACAATGAATTACCCCTTAACACTTATTTTAAATACTATAATATTATAAAAATACGCATTCAAATATAGCATAGTTCATTACTATACCCATGATAGCCTTACTATCTATAATTAGAATGTCTATAAAATATAATATTTTATAGATAATTATCATACAAAACATACGTAGCAGTTTACCGTCACAACAGTTAACTTTTAATCTTCTCTCATACATCGTTTGTTAATTGATAACAGCATAAAGCACGTACAGATGTGCGTTCACGTGCGACTGGTTCACATCTGCTTCCGTCACATGCTACTGCACATAAGTGCAACATTTTAGGGGGTTCTGAACATACGCTTATCTGTGTCTACCTTCATACTACCGTGATATAACTGTATCATATTGTTTTATGATAATAGAA
>NJDC01002691.1:81706-103607 GCA_002245475.1 Calephelis virginiensis
ACCTATCCCCGAAGAAATAGGCAGAGGCACTACCAGGGCACCCACGACTAGCCGAAGTCACTAAGAGCCACAATGTGATTGGTGGCAAGCCTATCGCCCACCGGGGAATCCCGGGTAACTTTAATTTTATTTGAAAATTGAAAACATACATTTTCTATTCTTTGCTACCCGAACCGGGGATGGAAACCAAAACCTCTAGAAGTCAAGTCCGATGCAGGACCACTAGACCACAGAGGCCAGTCTCCAGTTTCCAAAGACAAAAAATTACCTTTTAATATTAAAAGAACAAATAAACAAATGCTTTAGCATTATTATCTTATATATAAAATTCGTGTCACAATGTCCTTTCCCGTACTCCTCCGAAACGGCTTGACCGATTCTCATGAAATTTTGTGAGTATATTGAGTAGGTCAGAGAGTTGGCCAACATCTATTTTGTATACGTGATAAGGGTGACCCACCCCCACGTTTTTTACTAAAACCACATTAAAAAAATAGCAGAACAATGTCTGCCTGGTCAGCTAGTTTGTACAATATTTAAAATTATTTGCTGTTCGTTAGTCTTGCTAAAATTCTAGAACGGCTGTGCCGATTTCGCGACTTTTGGTTTTGAATTATTTGTTTAAGTCCAGGGAAGTTTTAAAAGATAAGAAAAAGGGAAAAACTGCGAGGAAACTGGGAGAAATTATATTTAAAATTTTCTCATACAAAATGAACGGGTGGAACGTAGTTTGCAGCTAGTATATTACATAAATATTAGTATGGATTTGACATTTAAAACATTAGATATAATTTTATTATGGTCTGAATCAAATTATAAAGTGCTGTAATGCGTCAGCTGGCCGGCAACGTTACGAATCGATAACTTCAAGGCTTCGTGAATTATTACCAAAGGCTTACTTTTGTAAACGAATAAGTTAACTAAATTTATTTTTGATGGGACTTTAATACGTTGAAGCTTTGAAATACGAAATAGTACTTCATGATGATTAGGTTTTTCAAGTAAAGTCCATCGCCTCTGTGGTCTAGCGGTTCAGTTGTTGGACTTGACTGCATGAGGTCCCGGGTTCGAATCCCGGGTCGAGCAACAAAAGAAAACTGGGTTTTTCCAATTTTCTAATAAATAAATGTTGCTCGGGATAGGATATATGCCCGGTTGGCGATAGGCTTGCCACCTATCACATTGTGGGACTTAGTATTTTCGGCTAGTTGTGGGTACCCTGATTGTGCCTCTGCCTACCTCTTCGGGGATATGGGCGTGAAGATACTTTAAGTAAAGTCCAAGTACTCCAACAGTAGTACTATTTATATTATGCGCTTCGGTTATATTCGTCAAGCCTTCGGAAATCCGAATGTATTTAAAAGATATCTATATAGAGTTGTTATTACACATAATTAATAATTTCGCTTAAATTTAGGTTAGGTAAGCCAATTTAAAAATAAAAGTATAAAGTGTAAAAATAGTAAGAAGTGTAATGCCGTAGCGCATAATTTAGATGGTAGTACTGTAGTATTAAGTAGCTAAATTTATCAATTATGATATCTTAATGGAATGTCTAGACTTTTATTAGAAAGAAAGAAAGGATTATTGTGGTAGATTTGGTGAGACGATTTTTTTTTATGATATTGGAAAGCAAACAAGCAGACGGATTTCCTGATGGTAAGAAATTCTCGCCGCCTAGAGACACCAAAGGTGGTAATGGTGCGTTGCCAAACTGAGGCCTCGAGCAAAAGTAAGTATACCGGCTACCTTACCCCCCAAACCGGAACACGTCATGACGTTATGGCGACAGGAATAGGTAAGGTTGTGGTACCAATTCGGGTGAGTGCGAAACTCTACCACCTAGTCAGATGTCAAGGTGTTAGTGACGGTAACTCGCCTTTTACGAGCTGCCTGGCAGGAAGGCATGGCGGGCTGCGAAGGAGCCCGGACCAACACGGGGAAACGGGGTGGGGGGGATGTGAGCAAATTGTCGTGCCAACTAAAAAGTAACCATGATAGGTTTTACAAACTGTTGTCCTCTGATGAGTTGAACCAAAAAGAACCGAAACGAGGAAAAAAAAACCGAAATGAGGAAAAACTGAGTAATGCAAAAACTTGTAGATATAACGGCTTCAAAAGCCGATTTTAAACGTATACAAATGAGGACTTTCAGCAGAAACCTAAGGGACTTGACTGGAAAAGAAAGAAAACATTTTTAGCGGACTAATTCCCTAATTAACTAATTCACCATACATGACAAATAAAAAAAACAACAAAAACCCTAAAATCTAATTTAAAAATATATACTTTGAAAAATAAAAAAGTAGCAATAATAACAATAAAGTGTCATAATATTAGCCCACAAAAAAGAAATATCTTAGTATTTAATGAGGCATGATGTAACTCAACACCGGGTTCTAGTAACTACAGCTAAACTTAAGTTTTTTTATGTGTTTGTGTCATTAATTAATAACCACATCACAAACATTATTGGCTGACTTTGGGGTCGGATGAAAGAAACACTTGTACTGTTTTTCGTGTCACTTATAATTTATTATTTTATAAGTAGCCTGCCGGTTTCTTTTATGACAGCATCATCAGGGCTAAAACTTAAACTACCCTGTAACCTGTAGGTTATTTATAAAATAATCCTATTATCCTATTAATATTATAAATGCGAAAGTTTGTAAGTATGTATGTATGGATGTTTGTTACTCTTTCACGCTCGAATGGCTGAACGGATTTGTCTGAAATTTGAAGACATATAGATTGTGACCTGGATTAACATATAGGCATTTTTAATCCCGATCGCACACCGGGTTTCTGTGAAAACGCGGGTGAAGCCGCAGGTAGCAGCTAGTAAATTATAAATGATACGTAAACAGTACAAGTGTTTCTTCATTTAAAAGTATGAATATTTGGAAGTTTTACCAAGCGCCGGCGGTGGAAAATATGAAATATGGCCTAGAGATGTCGTGTAAAGCGAATTTTCAAAAATGGATGTTTTGGTGAGATCAGCGAATAGGCACACGGCTTTCCTAATTCCTGTTGGTCCACAACCGTGGCCTATAGACACCATAGATGTCACAGGTGGTGAAATGAAATTATATCACCGAGTTCATGGCACATTATTTTCGCATCTTACTTTGTAATACACATTAGCGATTTTCCAATGATTCATGGTTTTATCTATCCTAAAATCCCCATTTTCCGCAACGAATCAGACAAAGAGATTGTAATATAATGGTAATTCACGGTACAGTAAACATAGATATACTGTGTAAGCTTTATTTATAGACATCACAAAAAATGTTACCAGTTAAATGTTTCTATTACGATGCTGTTTTTTGGCTGCTTACTATTATTTGAATAATATCCCGAATTTTGTTTACTTTAATGTTTACGTTATTTTAGTGTTGCAGACACTTGGATTTCATTTATTTGTATAGATATTTGATACCTATACTTAAAAAAAAACATGTCCTGACTGACTGATTTATCATCGCTGAGGGAAAACTGTTAAAGTTAGAGCCATGAAATTTGGTGAGTAGGGTCATTTTATTGAGTAGACACACGCTAAGGACGCAATTTTGGAAATTTTACCCCTAAGGGGGTGAAATGGTGGTTGAAAGTTTGTATGGAAGATCGTCATTTTTAAGTTAGAAATATGAAATTTTATTTTTGTGGTGCTTATTAAAAATGAGTAAATAATTATTATAGCGTTTATGGGAATTCCACCCCTAAGGGGGTGACATAGGGATTGAAAGTTTGTATGGAAATTCCCGAGTAATGGTCTATAATCAGTAAATATACTAAATGGCACGCGAGTGAAGCCGCGGGTGACACCTAGTTTCATTATATAATTAAGCATAGTGAAACTGCAACAACCGACTCTATTTTATCGGGTACCACGTCGTGATTTGATATTTATTTTTTCGAAAGATAGCAAATGGTTCCGAAATGGTCCCACATACATTTTGTCAACATCGTACTAGTAGCTTTTGAGTAACATTTAATAATGTATAATATTAAAGTCAGTCAGTCAGTGATGATAGGTGAAAAATTATAGTCGAATCAAGATAAAATTAATAATAGACCACCTCGGAATCTTTCTAAAAAATAACCAAAAATCAGATGACTAGTGACGGAGTAATCGCGTAACAAACATAGATACAAAAACACAGTCAAATTGGGAACCTACTTTTTGGAGGAATTCTCTATTTGATTATAACATAAAAATGTATAATATTTTATTTTGATTTTATGACCCTCGGAAAAACCTAAATATTTTATTTTTATTTATAGAACACATTTCACATTTTTTATTTAGCGTACAGTATGTTTTTTGTACCGAAAAAGTTGAGAATATCATTTGAGCATATGCTTTTTTTGTATATTTCCTTCCGTTAAAATATAATTCAAAAACATACTTTTTAATATACATAGGCCCAATTAATATAATTAAAGTTTATATAAACCTTACATGCTCTAGAATTGTAAAACAGTCAGTATGACGTGGGAAGGTAACTATATATTTATCTGTATTGTTCGACATTTCATTGTTAACTCCGGCTACTTTAGAGGAAAAGATGTAAAAGATTACAGCCTACAGCAGGTAACCTCAGTTCATGACGCATAATCATATTAATATCAATGTCTTTTTATTATACTGGGCCATTAATCGAGCGATTATCCTTCGTAAACAAGAAAAATATTCCTGCTACAAATTGTATATGCGAAAATCTGATATTACGCTTTCATGTGTAAACCGCTGTACCGATTGTGATGTATGTATGTAGTTAAATTATTTTAAGTTCTTTCTTTTAAATTAGAATATGACTATGATCACCATGAATTAAAGTTTGTATGAAAATCTTTACTACGCTGACGAAGTCGGTGTAATGTAGTTTATTACCTATATTTTATAAAGTGTAATACCTGACCTGTCAGCCGACCTATCTTATCTATGAATATTAAATTCAAAATATGTAACTGACTGTTATATCAATCAATTGAAAAAATAACCATAAAATGCATATTTTCATTAAGTTTTTAAATGTTACACTAAGATACATTTATATCGTTTTATTGATGCGATAATTCGTTTTTGCAAAAATGTATGTAGTACCTAAATGTAGTCTCATTTGGGATTTTTTAAAAAGCTTATCAAGTTAATAATTCATTTTAAAAATTTCGAAAGCAAAATATTAAAATTGTGCACTTTATTTTTTAGAAATTGGTGCTTATATTAAAACTAACTTGTCATCTAACGCATAATCCAAAAACAAAAACCATTTTTTTGACCCAGTCTCTAATATAAAAAGATATCCTTTCAAAAAATGGCACTTAAAACTGGTATGTTTCTGTTTTAATTTATATAGATATATCTATATGAAAATCATATAAATCAAACTGATAAGGATATGAGAGATTATAAAGGATCTTGCATACACTTGTAGATACGCGCAAAACACAAAATCATTTTGCTCTAATAGTCTCAGAAGAAGTTAGGCATTCATCCGCTGTAAGTTTTTGCCCAAAAAATTAACGCATTTTTATTTGCAAGAAATGTAAAATAGATTAATTCCTGGCTTTAGCTAATCTAATTATTTTGTTATTATATTATTAGATTGTATGCCTTGGTATGACTATTCAAAACATTTTTATGAAATAACAGTGTAATTAAACCGCTTTTGTTTTGTGGAAGTTTTCAATTGTTTTAAAAATTTGTTTTCTAATTTGCTCTAGAAAGCTTAGAAGCACAGGTGGTTGCGAAACGCACTTTTGATGGCCATCTATCATGGCATGCCGTGAGAAGTAATTTAATTTACTATTTCCTAGTGCACGGTTAGTGTGGCAAAAGGTTATACGAGCTAACCGACTGCAGTAGGTACAATACAATAATTACATTTATAATAACCTCGAATGTATTTTATCAAGATTGAATTACGTTAGTTTCAAAAATTGTATTTTTAAATACTGCTTGAGTTATGTATCATTGTAGTTAGTAAGTTTCTTATTACCCAACTTCTAAGGGTTATTTTAACTGATTTCCAAAAAAAGGGAAAGGTTTTTTTTTAAATATCCCTGGACAAGTTACAAAAATTGAATCTAACTCTAAAATAAGGAAGTGCTATGGGTGTCAGTCGACGACTTCTACTCATATATATATTTATGTACGTATGTCAATCGATTCCTCAGCTATTTTTTTTGTTTTAAAGCGCGTACCCACACAAGTGGGTACCTAGGTGTCGTATAAACAAAATAGAAGCTAGTTTTATGCTTTTTTTTTTGTAGCGCTGAAGCTGTGTTTGTAGATAAGACTTAGATAAGACCTTTTATTATTTTACTAAATGTTTCCCCGTGGCTAAAGTACGCCCGCGTATTAGTTATTTAATTTTACCGCGCAACCCGTTTAGCTAAATTAATACATACATACATCCTGTCGCCAAGTCCTTTACGTGGCAGAGAATATCGAGTGCCAAATCTCACGATCCTTGCAGATCTGTCTGACTTCCTCCGCATTCATTACCCTTTTCATACAAATGCGCCGGTTTCGGAGACTCTTGACACCACCCTCAGATAATACTCGGGATAAAAAATTAGCCAATAATCTTCTCCTGTCTATTCTTTTATTGCCTAAATAGCCAGTTGTGCAAATTTGCCTACTGTCCTCTGGACGGAAACATGAAAGTTTCATTAAGGCAGGGGAAATAACTAAGGTGGGGTGTATCTTCCCCCACACATCACTCTAATATTATATACATAGCAACCCTATAAATTACACCTATAATAACAAACGTATGCATTTAAAAAAGACGCGTACTTACCATCAGAAATGCGTCTGCTTCTTTGCCTTCTCCTAAAAATCAATTTTATAGAAATTTAAACAAAAAATAGTGAAACCCGACCTAGGCCGGAAAGTCATGAGCGAAATGTAACTTTGTTTAAGATAATTATCACTAACTACTTGTTTTCTACATAATTAAGCGAGGGAACTAGTCAGAGTGACATTTTGTTGTAATCACATAGCCATTCTGAGCTTAACGAATGGCTCAGCGATTATTCATTTCTTGCTCTTTACAGATCTACTTTTTCCGTCAAGTCACATTCCATTGCAGAAAATAATGACCATGAGTTGTGACTTGTGAGTCTAGCACAGTAATGGACGTAGAATGTTAATCAGCGATTTAGAAAACAAAACGTTAACTTAATAAGTGTCAGCTTCAATTAGATTTCAGCCACTATTTTTTTAATATTCACTACATTTTACATAATCAAAAACGCATCTTTACATTACTTATGATGCTTTTATTAAACGCTGACGACGCGTTTTTGAAAGCTGCTCGTAATAATACACATCAACAGTTTTTTTTTTGTTTTTATGATATGTAAGGCAAACAAGCGGACGGATTTACTGATGGTTAGAAATTCACACCCTCCAGATCGGAACACGTCAACGGCAAGCACCGACGTTATGGCGGCAGGAATAGTTAAGTGCGTAAGTTAAAAAACGCAAAATGCGTTTTTGTCACATTACTTAGGATGCTTCTATAAAACGCTGACGACGCGCTTTTGAAAGCTACTCGTAATAACACACATTAGCAGATTGTATTCGTTTTTATTTAGAAACTCAAAGAAAACGCGCTTGAAATACGCGTTTAAATACAAACAAATGCCCGAAAGCGCTCTACAATAAATACAAGATCACGAGTTCTAGCTACAAACAATTTGGGCGTTTGTAGAGTGACTTAATTCATTCAAGCTAAGTATGTACTACATATTTCAAACCACTATCGATCAAAACAGCTACACATCATCGTGCTTAAAGAAAATAAAACATAAATAACACTCACAACTAGCTGACGTTTTTAAGTTTGCTAAGCGTTTTAGTTCCGTTCAACGACCGTCTTTAGTACGCAAAAACACGTCGTCTGAAAAGGCTTAAAAGACCCTGTGGGGTATTGAATATGTAGGTAGGTATAAACATACATAATAACGACCTTTATGTAGGCATGTGGACAAAGTAATTACTATAATAATATAATTGTTATAATTGGCACGTAATCGAGAAACTGAAGAATTCATTGTAGAGAAAATAATACTAGTTTTAGGATGAGATAATGAATTGATCCCTCTTTTCCCTGCCTTAATTTTTTTTCTTATATTAAAAATTATACTAAACATTCCTATTTATCTTTTATCTGATACCATCAATACTATCTTATCACTTTGGAAATACCATGTCAAGTAGGTATGCATTTATCGAGTATGACCAAAGATGTATCTTAAAAGTACGAACATAATAGTTATCAAGTTCGATCTTTTTAGGGTTCCGTTACCGAATAGCTAATAATGGAAACTTTTAGACGTGTCCATCTGTGCGCCCCTACGAATAAAACAGCCACTTTGCTCGAAAACTATCATACTACATAGTGGAATGTTAATAGGTAGATGCATTCTGTTAACCACTTCGCGGCTTTTATGAAGAAATAATAAAAAATAGGGTTGGCTCTACATAAACATGTAACTGAACTAGAACTGAAACTATAAATTATTGTTTTACATATAAACATAAAAATGATCTAGTCTTTTTAGGGTTCTGTAGCCGAATGCCAACTTCATGTCCGTCTGTTCGTCCTTCCATGAAATCAGCCACAATGTTCCCAAAACTATTAGTTAGTATACGTTTGAAACTTGGTAGGTAGATGTATTCTGTAAGCCGCTATACGATTTTGGTATACAAAAATAAATTATCGTGGCCCTACACATGCATAGAACTAAAACAAAAAAAATGTTTTTCATTAAACCTATCCACAGTATTTTGTTGGAGTCACTTCTTAATAAAGTCAATAGTTCGAAAGACAGATTTCACTCATTTTAGCTGACCCCTCATCGGACGCAGTTAGAACACTGTACACATTCCTATACAGTAAATGATTAGTTAAATATGTGTCAGGTTTAAGTTATTACAATAAGAGTTTGTAAGATTGCCATTTTCATTGAGTGAAAAATATATCTAAAT
The DNA here is from genome assembly GCA_002245475.1 of Calephelis virginiensis. Classification (NCBI taxonomy): domain Eukaryota; kingdom Metazoa; phylum Arthropoda; class Insecta; order Lepidoptera; family Riodinidae; genus Calephelis; species Calephelis virginiensis. Next base: position 90,714 of record NJDC01002691.1, read on the forward strand.
AAAGATTTAAAAAAAAGATTTCACGTTTCTGGGTTTACTATTAGAGTCTGAGTTAGATTCTCACTAAAATTAAATCACTTTATATTTAACAGATTGATTCATTACCAAATTTAACCAAGGAAAGTGCCAGTGGCCCTAGGTGTTAAAATGTGTCCATCATATCTATTTCGAAAATTTAAAAAACATGTCGTAGATCTCAATAGAGGCTTACAACGGAAATTGGTTAGAAAGAGCTATAGTCACATTGCACATTTTTAAAAACCTTGATCTAGTTAATAACTTTATCATTTCTACAAATACTGAGTTTATTTTCTACAAATACTAATTTATACCATCAAAAATATTTTGTGTCTACAAAATATTTTTGATGGTATAAATTGTAGTGGTGTTGTCAAATATTACTTGCTTTTAGTCTAATGGGTTAACTTTAATGATGAGGTAAACTATCAATTATAACGTCAATCTAAGTTAGAAACTAACTCAGGGTTAAATACTTAACCCAGGAAGGTGCAAGTGATCCTCAGCATATTATATACCCTTGTTCTGTACTTGCTTCTACGGAACATGTCATGGGCGAGTCCGACTCGCACTTGGCCACTTTATTTATCTCTGATCAAGTCAAAAAACCAAATCATTAAGTAAAAATATTTCTTGCAATATTTATCTGCGACGTTTATTTAGAACATTTTTAGGTCTTTATTTAAAAAGTATAATAAATTGTATTTATACGAGTAAATAAAATTTGAGTGTCTGTTTGTAATGTTAAAATAATCGCTTTTTACTGCGTATGAATGTATTTATGGTACTTAGAAAAAAATGACAACTTTTACAATTTTTGTCTTTCTTCCCACGACTTTTTGTTATGGCTAATCACTGAAACGGCTGATCGATTTGGACGGGACTTTTAATGGCAGACAGCTCATGTAATAAGGAGTAACTGAGGGTACACTTAAATTAATTTTTATTTTAATGAAAAAATAGGCAGATAAAATGTATATGTAATAAATTTTTTGTTAAATTACAATCAGCCGAAGTCGTGGGCACAGCTAGTACTTATGTTACATTCACGCCCTTGTGAGACTAGGGCATTATAAGATATTACGTAGAATTTGGATTACATATCTTTACACAATTGTACCTGACGTAAGATATCGTGGCGCCGCGTTGGAAGAGTTTTCAACAAAATAAATGGAAAATTATTTGATTCCAGTGTACCTTCACTTTTTTTTTATTTTTTGGCATGAGCGTTAACATCTGCCATTAGTCAAGTATAAGTTTGCATTAAGTTACATGATTTGCAATTTTTTTAAAGTGTTGTAAATTAATCATAAGTTGTCATAGAAAGTCATGTCAGGGTCTGGCGAAAAGGGTTGACCCTTTAAAGCTCATCTAGTAAGATTTGGCGAGGTGAGAAAATACACGATTCACTAATTCACTGAACTAAATAGTAAAAATGCCACAAAATTTTACTAACTTTAATCAATAACTACACATTATCATCTATGATGGGGAATGCTCTGAGGAGTTGTTTGGTTTAATTCCAGCCGCTGATTTCCACCTTCAGACATCTTGTCAGAGCTTAAGGTAAATTTAGGTTTAATTTCATAATATTCATTTAGAACTAGCTGTTGCCAGCGGCGTTGCACGCGTGGTTAATGGTCCAACAGGAACGTGTCTCGGGATAAAAACTATCTTATGTGTTAATCCAAGTTACCCTCTACGTGTGTGCCAAATTTCATGAAAATCGGTTCAGCAGTTTTTCACAAACATACAAACTTTCGCATATGAAACATTAAAAGAATGGTCACCTAGTGGTAGAAATTCGAATATAGTTCGCAATATCAAGTAAAATAAATATTTTTTTAAACACAATCTCGTACGATATAAAATAACATAAGAGTATTAATACGAGTAATTGGGTGTAACCTATTTATGCCAATACCAGTTAGGTTGCAACCGGTTAAAATAATTGTCTTAATTAGGTATGATTACGTTTGACATTTAGTAAAACTATAGACAAGATAATTTAACCCTTTTCAGTTTGAATACAGATTAACAATAATGACATATCTATTTATTTACTTTTGACAGTTTAAATATAGTTTAATACTTTTCCTAATTTTCTAAATTGTTTTTTTTATAATTGTTATATTATTTTATTTAAATTCAATTTTTATGTCATTATTTTCAACTTAAGATGTATTAGTCCCTATATTTGGGCATAAAATGCAGTGGTATCTTCGATGACCGTTGTGGTTTTTTTTACAGTTAATTTTTTTACATATGCATTGTTCTCATGTACGTATTTATTTTTCTTTAGTTGCAACGCTTTAATGATGCTTTGTAAAAGGGAAACTGGTTCGCTTAAGTTTGAAAAGAATTAAGTGTAGGTACTTAAGTAATAAATAATTAAATAAAGTACAACCAGCACCCACGACTAGCCGAAGATACTAAGGCCCAAAATGTCATAGGTGGCAAGCCTCTCGCCAATCGTGCTCAGATCCAATCCCGAGCACCGTTTTTTTTATTAGAAGATTGGAAAAACCCAATTTTCTTTTTGTTGCCCGACCAGGGATTCGAACCCGGGACCTCATGTAGTCAAGTCCAACAGCTGAACCGCTAGTCCACAGAGGCGATTTTATATTATTACATTTTTAAAGCATGAATTTTACGCGTATTCGACACGAGTACTAGAATTATATTTGTGAGCGGCGGATCATGTAGATTACTTAATCCAACTATTGACAATTTTAATCATGATTAGTCAAAGTTACAAAAATCTTTGCAACTAAAACGGATCCTAAAATCCAAGGTTATTCGTCTAAAATTACTGCCAATCTAACTAAATCGGTTCAATTACAAGGTTAAGTGGAAATGGTTTAATAATGGTTGTCGGTTTGATTACAAATATTTATTTTTTATCGTGTGAACACTTGTAATTAGTATTAACTGGCTCATATTATAAGTACGTACCTATGTAATGAGTAATAAGTTACTTGCTCGCGTAGAATGAAGGTTACATACTGTTAGTTTAAGGGGTTTGACTCATTCATGTGGAGAGAATGGCAAATGAAAGAACAGATATACGATAGCTAGCTAGGTAGAGTGTGGTGGTCGCCAGATTGATATCGTCTTTTTCTTGTAGCCATAACATCAGTGCTCACTATTGCCATGATGAAACACGTTTGGAAGTGAATCGTAAACTGCACCGAAAACTGCTCCTGTGTGCAATGATGCGTATTTCAAATTCAAAATATCAATTTTCCCCGTGATGGTCCCGCTCCTTTGCCGAATAGACCAGCCAGGCCTTCCTGCCAGGCAGCTCGTAAAAGGCGATCATAAGCTTACCGTTACCAACATCATGCCATCTGTTTAGGTGGTAAATTTTCGGAGCGAATCGCCCAAATTGGTACCACTGGTATATCTATTCCTGCCGCCATAAAATCAGTGCTTGCCGTCGACGTGTTCCAGTTCAAAGGATAAGGTAGCCGGTAAACCTACTTTTGCTCGAGGTCTAAAATCCCGGCCTCAGGTTGTCAACGCACCGTTACCACCTTTGGTGTCTCTAGGCGACGTGGATTTCTTACCATCAGAAATCCGTCTGCTTGATTGCCTTCCAATTTCCTAAAAAAAAGTGTTAACACTGCAATTTGATCTTAAACGACGCCCACCGAAGTTAGAAGTGCCATTCAATTGTAATTTAAAAGTACTACTACTTATACCTAGTGATGGTTGAGCCAAATATCTTTAAATAATAATTTAGAATGGAATTCTGGGAAAACCTTAAATAATTTTTTTTGATTGAATGATGTTCAATAAATAATGATGAATTAATGAAATCTTAACTAGCCCGAAACAACCACATCAAGGACGATCTAATTGTATGCTAATTACTGTAACACTGCAAGCATATTAAGTTACACAAACTTAAAAGGACTTATCCCTTTACCAAGGGAGTTAAACTCTGAAATATAAACTTTATTAAATAAGTAATACCAGCTTCCACTCAAAGCTTCGCCCGCGTGACAAATTATATTGTAGCCTTTGTGTTATTCTGATGTCTAAACGATGTTCATCTAAAGTTTCATCCAAATCCGTCAATAGTTTATGCGTGAAAGAGTAAAAAACATCCACCCATTTCTACAAACTTTCGCAGTTATATTATTAATAGGATAGGATTTAAGCATTTTAGATTTAAAGCTCTTTTGTGTGCGAAAAATAATGCAAAGATGTTTTTATTGTTAGTTGTAGAAAAGACAAGTACTTTCTTTCTTTTCTTTCAAGAAGGACGGATTTTTTTTGTTAGAGGGCTGACATGATCGAGATGGTTCTCAGCTACATTAAATAAAGGTTTTATCGGCGTTGTTGAAAACTTTTAATTTTAAGCTTATTAACCACCGAGTAACCATGTTTAGGATATGTTGTCTCTGAAAATATGTTGTGCTCACCTACATGACCTTCTTTATCTAATTACAACAAAATTAAAATATATAGTGTTTGTAGACTAATCCTTGAACAGGCTATTTACTTTATTACCTTCAGGTATGTTTTGTGATGTGAAGCTTAATGTAATGAACCTAATCCCTTCTGATAGAAACCGTAGAATAGCTCCAATGTAATGCACACCAAGCTTATATAAGCTTACTAAGACCAAGAACTCACGGAGCGGTTTTTAGACGCGGCGGTTTCAGAACTGCGGTTTTAATTCAAAACTCACGAGAGCGCTAATTTGTGCGGTCACATAGCCGTCGCGGTTGAAATAACAGTTCGCTTTTTTTTGGACTATTGGACTGTTCCCTACAACGACAGCAACAAAGGCTTTCTCCCGGGAGACCGTACTTCGACTTGGTGCTGCGTTCAGGTTACTGGGTGGACTTGTGGAGGAATAGTGACTGTTCATCGCTCGGCGTTAGGCGCCGGGCGCAAGAGAGGTCTTCGTCGGTGAGACCGGCGGCGACGGTGTAGTGTAGTGTCCTGTGAGCTAGTGTTGTTTGAATTGGGAGGGAGGCTTGCGTTAGCCGCGGTTATTGGATCCGGAAAATTCGATAGAACGTGACGGGGTCTCCTAAGTTTGGTGGGTACGTTAACGGCCAGTGTGTATTCATACGCGGGTGCTAACACCGGGTTTGGATCATCGCTCGCAAACTTATACGATTGTACGGGCGGGCGACCGCTGCCGCGAAAACCGTAAAAAACCGCGGGCGCTGCGGGTGTAAAACGCTCTAGAGAAATGTGCTTACTTTTTGCATATAAATCTACATTCTACAGAACCTGCGGGCCCGTAACCGCCTTGGGTGCGGGTAAAAACCGTTCCGTGAGTTTTTGGGCTTAGATACTCTTTTTTAGACATTTCCAGATAATAACAATCTACCAGATTATCATATTAGATATATAAATCAGATCGTCTAGATCTGGAAAACCCGATTCATATAACTTTAGATCAGTGGTGGGCAAATTACGGCCCTTGAGAGGTTTTAATCCGGCCCGCCGATAGTTTTTTTTAGAAAAAACATAAACCTCCTTAAAAATGAATGGCCGAAATGTTAAAAGACTATTGAAATTTCAACAATTATGATACTGAATCGAAACTTTCTAAAATATATATTGCGTATTTCATATGTTAAGACTTCATAAATAGACTTTATTTTAATACAGGATTGATAAATAAAAAAAATGCCGTATGTTATATTTATACAACGTTTTATAATCGTAATTTTTACAGCTATTTTAGGTGTTTCAATAAACCGGCCCGCGGTCAAAAGTATTTGCCCACCCTTGCTTGAGATAATACCTATAACACTATTTATGTGTTGTAAATTATTTTACTAATTTATGTATTTGTGATAAAAATTTCTTACGACGTTTTTGGTGGCCAAAGACAGCAAACAAGTACGCGGCTCCCCTTATGGTAAGAGATAGCCACAGCCTATAGCCACCATAGATGTTGTAGTTGCGTCGCTATCCTGTGGCCTGGGTTTTAGGTCAATTGTGCAATCTATCGGCTACTGTATCCTCCAGACCGGATCAGGACGTTATCATTATGGCGGCAGGAACAGGTAAGGCGGTGGATCTTTACCCGGGCAAGTTGCAGTACAGCACTCTATCACCAGTGGTTTTGTTGGTAACAACTCGTTTCGCATTTGCTCGCCTTTTCCGAACTGACAAGCAGGATGGCAGATGGTCTATTCTAAACGGTGAAAAATCCCTTCCATTTTGTTTACACAGCTCCATTTTTTGGTTTGGCAAAAAGCACTTTCTTTAGTTAGAGATACGCCTACCTTTTTTACATTTTTACTTCTTGTAAATTTTACTTTTTGGCAACAAAGTATTTAATAAATATATAAAAGTTAGTTTTATACTTCTTATCGTCGGTGCTTGGTGGAATTATTTTCAACAAACTTCAGTTGTTATAATATAGCCCTGATGATGCTTGTATAGCGAAACCGGTTGGCTAAACCATAAAAATAAAAAATAAAAATATATTGTGGAAAGTACAAGTGTTTCTTAAAAAATATATATATAAAAGTTAATAAACCCAACTCTTAATTTATCTCCCTAACTCGTAATCAATCTAAGCTAAGCTAATCTCTGTTTTCACCTGGACATTACATTAAAGTTTTCATTGTAGGTTTAAAGCATTTGTATCCATTGAGTTTGTTAACCATCATCTTATTAATATTATAAATGCGAAAGTTTGTCTGTTTGTTTGTTGCTCCTTCAAGCAAAAAATACTTAATCAATTTTCATGAATTTGGTACACACATAGAGGGTAACTACGGTTACCACATAGGGTAGTTTTTAACCCGAAAAAATGTTCCTGTGGGATTTAAAACTATAGTAATTATGTTGTATTGTAATTGAATTGTAAAACTAATACTAAAACCTATGGTACCATGGGTCTCTTAAGAATGAGAACTTACACTACATTAGTACAATTACTTATGCTACGGCACAGAATAAGTAACGGGTACTGCTTGCGGTATGTCTTGCGTTTGCGGAAGTAGCAAGGAAGCACTGCTGGTGTTATGAAGATGAAAAAGAAAACTATTAAGAAATATTTATGTAACTGTAGTAGTTTGTTTGAATGTATATATACAGAAGCCTTAAAGTTATTGTTTTTGCTCGCATTTTAGATGCATCCTGACGTAGACTGGTAAAAAACTGATTTAAGTCTTTATATTTATAAAAGAAAGTCATGTTTACATTATTCATAACTCAAAAACGGCTTAACTGATTTGGCTGAAATTTGCTAGGGTTGTAGCGTAGTACTAGGAGACGGACATTGAATTTTAGGAGGTCTTTTATACCGTTGGTCTACGAACAATACAACGAAGCAGCTTGTATTTAATAACAAAACTTAAAGGAAAATGTCTTAGGATTCAATTACAGTTCATGCTAACTGTTGCACCTTCTGCAAATCCAATTAACTTGTGTAGACATTCAAAGGTTACAAGTACATTGTTATTAGGATAGATGATACCGTTACGGATGAGCAAAAAGTGACAGATGTTTGATAAAATGTCAGAAATGCAGCTTGTAACAGCTGACACGTACTCGTAAGATGCAAACAATAATTGTGAAATTAGGGGGCGTCCATAAATTATTTGAGGTGTTTATTTTAATTTTCTGTCCCCCTCCCCCCTTGTGAGATGTAGTGAGATTTTATTTAACCCCCTCCCCCATACCCCAATCTCATGTGAGATTTTTAAAAATGTGGATGACTATACTGTAAATTCAGATTAAATTGAGCTATTAGGTATAAAACAAATATGGTGGACAGTCACTAGGTGTATAACGTCGAAGTACGGATGAAATTATTTCTTAAACAGATGGTGTTAAAATTACGCTTGAGATTAAATCTTAAGGCCCCATACGTAGTCAGCCAGAAGAGCCAATCAGCGCACTCCCCCGTTCCATGATTACTATGAAATATTGCGCTCTAAAGTAAATGTCTAAAGCGCCAAATTACTAGTTTTGACTGTATAAAAGTAATTTGAAAAAAAATATAAAAACTGAAACAGTTATCTTTTAGGTATAATACTTATCTATGTTTATGTTAAATCTGGTGTCGATATTTTCATGATTGAAGTAGAAAGTTGGGTTTTGCTTTCAAAAAAGGGTTAACGTTTTGATTTTTTTCAATCGAGCAAAGTGAAATGAATCATGTTTTGGAAACACTAGTCTTATAAAGCATATTAATGTTAATCTTGTGTATTTTTGTCTCCAAGATCCATAATTGCTTTGTATGAAAAAAACCAGTATATTGTTGACGTACTTTAGCATACATGGCCCCTTAAGAATGTACAATCTGGGTTAAATGGAGCAAAATAGTATATTTTTTTTTGTTTCAATAATAAAAATGCGTGATATTTGCTGAGATCCCCCCTCTCGCCGACGCAATATTATATATAATTTAGCTCGACCCTCTCCCCCCTCAAACATCTGACGTAATATTATGGACGACCCCTTATCTGTGAGCCAATGCATATTAAGTCGGTATTTATATGGAGTTTAAAAGGTAAATTTTTCATTTTGTCTACTAACTTATCGTCACGCCAAGTCCCTTACGGAGTAGGCAGAGAGTATCGAGTCAAATGTCACGTTTCTTGCAGACTTGCCTAGCGTCGTTGATTTTTTTTCAATTTTTTTAGTTCTTTTATGAACTGATTTACATCTTTGATAAAACATCTCCCTTCTCAACATTATCCAACCCAAGATTTAGAAAATTTTGAATGTCTGTTGAACATTTTTGACTGTTAGCCCCTAGTATGTCCGTGGGCGGAGGTGATCACTTTCCATCAGGTGACCCACTTGCTCGTTTGCCTCCTCTTCTATAAAAAAAATAGTAACTTAACTTCGTTGATTTTTTTGTATGAATTATACAGATGTGCCAACAACTATGTTATTGTATACTAGCGGCCCGCTTTCGCTTTATCTATTTAAAAAAATCCGCATCAAAATCCGTTGCGTAGTTCGAAAGACTGAAGCATAGAAAGGGACACAGGGATAGAGAACGCGACTTTTTTTTATACTATGTAGTGATGTTACATATTAAAAGCCGCTAAGTTAACGACATTTTTTGGCTTGTCTTTTTATTTTTTGTTACCGTATCACGAAAATATAACATATTCGGTTTTGATCAAAAATTACTAATAATATAAAAGAGGTCTCATTTTAAATGTAGGTAAGCTTCATTTTCCTAAAATTTTGACAAGTAGGAACATACCTAGGTTTATTTTTAATCAAAGCGAAATCGCCGGCGTTAATTGACGCGGGGGCGAAGCCTCAAGCTTAATCGACATACATGTTTATGGTTTGTTTTAAAAGGCAAAAACCAGATCAATTTCCCTATAATAAAATATTACGTCATCTATATAAAATTAAAGCTATGGCCGTATTCATCGCGATAAAGCGACGATTCGTATCATCGCGATGTCGGTATGCAACCGAATATTTGCCAATACTGTGCCACTTTAGGCGAAGGCACAGAGAATTTGCTCTATTATCAGTAAGCTCTTGTGCTTGTAATCCTTCTATCTCTATGAACTTCACATACCTGCCCCCTGATTCTGTATCTTTATAGTGGTGATCACTGGGTAAAGTGTAAGCTATTTGATTAGCTGTCAAATGCCGTGATTTACATTTGCTATCTCTTAAAGAAATACAATAGAGATAGCAAATACAAAACACGTCATTTCACTAAAAAGTTGCTAGGGTTGCTAGTTACCCCAGTTTCTACACTGGACATAAAGACGCAGTAGGTATTCAGTATTCGAAATGGATTGGAGTAGCGATAAATTTTGCGATTTTATCTTACTACCTGACTTGGCAGAACTATACTATCCTTACTATAAATATTGATTGTTTTATTCATATGAACCTTATAAAAATAACTACCACGACAAAAAAAAAGCTAAATTAATCTATCCGTTTCAGGCGTGATACAATGACCAAAGGAAATTGTTTTAAAATGACGCGGTTTTATTGAACCCAAAACGAACTGGCCAACAAAAAGGATTTATGACCATTTTGTTATTTTTTTAGGTCAAATGAAAAAAAACCAGCAATTCGTTATCATCAAATAAATACTACAAAAAACCAATTAGGCGATTTAGCTTTTTTGTGTTTGATATTACGAAAACATTGCCAATATGGTACGGTGTTGCCCTGCATATTCGTTGTAGACAGAAGGCACATAGCTTCGTTTTCGTTTTGCTCTACGGCGAATGGAGAAAAACAAGTTTTATTTGAATTATGCGCTTCGGTTTTACACTTTGTGCTCTTTTTACACTTTACACTCTTATTTTTAAATTGGCTGACTTAATCTAATTTGAAGCGAAATGGTAAATTATGTAATAACAACTCTATATATAGATATCTTTAAAATACATTGGGATTTCCGAAGCTTGACGAATATAGCCGAATCGCATAATTTAAATTGTACTACTATACTTACCGTATCGTGCAACCGTGCCTTTTTTAGGAATGCAAAAATACTGCAACTCATTTTACACGACTAGGGCTCAAAAAGGTACGCTTGTCTGTCCTTACCCTAATACAATTAAGTGTTTATAAATTGCGATTCTAGAATAACACCTAAGCCACTTGCGTATGTTTAATGAACAAACTTTTTTTAGCAAAAAGATGAGTAATACTTTTCAATAATTGTATTTTTCCAACAACCTTTACGTTAACAACAAATATTTTATAACCTCAATAAACTTTTTAATCGTATTAAATATTAATTATCATTAAAATCTCATTACTTCCGTAGTCTTTGGCAGCCAATAGTTTTTTTTGTAACGATTTTTAAAGTAAAGGTTATTACTAGATTATAAAAGGCTGTACAATATACCTAGAAGTACTCATGTCACCAAAGTAGCCCATTAAATTTTCAAGCTGATTAGCAATAAGCAGGTCACATAGCTAGAAGAACTCAATATTTTTTTTATGTTATTGGAAGGCAAACAAGCAAACGGATTTTCTGATGGTAAGAAATTCACGCCGCCTAAAGACACTAAAAGTGGTAATAGTGCGATGCCAACCTTAGGCCTGGATGTTAGCTAACGTTTACCGGCTACCTTGTCCTCCGAATCGGAACACGTCAACGGCAAGCGCTGACATTATGGCGGCAGGAATAGGTAAGGCGGTGGTACCAATCCTGGCGAGTCGCTGCGAGACTCTACCACCTACTATATGTTGATGGCTCATGAAATTTCTCGAATGGTTAACATGAACAACTAGACTACTAGATTGCGACATCATCGAGCTTATGTTTTAAGACCTATCGATCTAGTAGGATGTCCATTGTCCACTTCTCTAACAGGAACATAGGTGGTTTTTTTTAACAAAAACATATGTGTATATAAAAGAAAGAAAGTCGTTTTAGTTACACTATTTATAACTCAAGAATGACTAAACAGATTTGGTTAAAAATTAATGGGGAGGTAGCCTACAGGGAGGGATATAGGATACTTTTTTATCCCATTCGACTTTAATTTTTCCCATACAAACCGAAACGAAAACGAAGGAAGTTTGCCTCAACAGCAAGTTATATCTAAAAGGTATATCATTTTTCACATTTCTCATCAGTTCTAACGGTTTGTTGTTACCTTTATCCGAAACGGTTGTCATGGTTACCAATGTAGCATCGTGAGTTTAATTGCCTAAAATCTATTGTCATGCATCAGTGTCACACTTACTATTAGTGTGTCGCAGCTTTAGTTTTCTTTTCTTCTTTGTGTAGGTTTAGGCCTATACGTTAGTATGTTGCCATTAGTCAAGTAGAAATTTGCATCAAATTTTATATCAATTTAAATCAATTATTTATTGATTAGTCATAAGTAGTTAGTAAGTCATGTCAGGCTCTTGGGTAAAGCGGTGGCCTAATTACTCAAGCTCATGTAATGAGATTTGGCGGCAACGAGGAAATACTCGAGACGCTAATTTCTTTATGATTATTTCATTTGTGCACTTTCACTGAACAAAATTATATAAAATGCCACCAAAATTGATGAATTTCACTCAATATCCACACGGAATTCAATAATTATGAAAAAACTTCGACCATTTTTCTCTCGATGGCGCCAAAACTCCGCAGCTTTAGTCATATTTATTTACGTAACTGTTTTCTCCATGTGTGCGTGAATTGTTCATGTGTTTGCATTACTATCAGAATTTTGCTATATTTACTCTCTCTTTAAAATATAGGTACATTTCGATGATAGGACAAAACGGAGTATTGCAAGACATAGTAATAACTCGAAGTGTGAATTCTTTGGATTCTAAAACTATGAAACGTATTGGGTTTTCAGAGAAAGGAGTTGTACTAATGTAAATGTAGACGTAGACGTAGTAGTAAATGTAGACGAATAGAGAGTTCATTGCCACATCTGCGACGACTCGCCCTTGGAATCTGTTTTTCCTCTTCAATGTCATTTTTGTACCTAGATAGATAGAACGCACCACTTGTATTTTTTAATAAACCAATTTTTATCTAACATTAGCCAACGTTATCTAGTGCTACGTTTAAAAATATCGGAGCAATAGTGGAATTTATAGATTACAAATAAAAAAGGTTGCATTTTTGGAATTATAATTGGATGGAATTATGCATACATGAGACAGCAATAATTAATAAATGCAAGATGTCTACAGTAGATATGTTAGTATTAATAAATTTACGTTTGTGTGAGTCAAATTTACAGCAATGATTTTAATTCATTTATTACATAAACCTAGATTACATGATGCGCCAACACTCACTGAAGCAATCCCTACTAATATTACAAATGCGAATGTGTGTGTACAGGTTTAGTTTTTATATAACGGCTAAACCGATTTTGATATAATTTGGCATAGAAATGGGTACAACTTCGGATAGAGATAGATATT
>NJDC01002691.1:110034-120484 GCA_002245475.1 Calephelis virginiensis
GAAAAGTTTTGGGATTCAGTAAGGGATATTCTGGATATGGTTGAAAGAAATGAAAAAGTGATTATGTGTGGTGACTTGAATGGTTGGGTGGGGACGCGACGGGACGGTTACGAGACCGTTCATAGGGTTATGGTGATAAGAGAGTGAATGATGCTGGTAAGCATATTGTAGATTTATGTGTGGAAAGAAATCCTTATTACCTTTTATTATAATTTACCTTCACACCGCCTCGTTGACCGAGTGGCAGCATACACGCCTAACTACAGCGACCATCCGCCAGGCTCGGGTTCTTTTCCGGCGGGGGCAGGCATTTGTGTGATTAACATTTAGATGTCTGCATCCGGGTCTGGGTGTTAATGAAATTTATTCTGGTATCTATTTAAGTATTTCTATGTATTAGAATCGTTGACTAACACCCATAACACAAGCATATAATTTGCTTACTTATGGCTAGATCCAATTTGTGTAACTTGTCCAGGAATATTTATTTATTCACTAATTTTTCAAATTTGTTAGTTTAGGTATATTTTTATCCTTAAAAGTTAATAGTAATTGTTTTTATTTTAGTAGTTAAGGATGTGTTTAGTCTGACCTTGCTATTACTGGTACCGATCTCTTCCTCAGATCAAAGAAATAGGCCTCGTCTCTACACCGTCATCCATTCTAAACTCATCTATTTGAAAGAATATTCTTATTAATTTCCTAGGGGTTTGGAATCTTCCTTAACGCCACTTTTAAAGTACACGAAGCAAACAAAAGTGATCATGGGGCGGAAGTGACGAAAGGTATTTGCACAGTGTGTGCCACCTTTAATAAGTACGAAAAAAGGCTCTACAATCTATGTAGGTATGTTTTAAAGTAAACTATCTTCACGTCCATATCCCCGAAGAGGTTGGCAGAGGTACAACCAAGGCACCCACGACTAGCCGAAGGCACTAAGTCCCACAATGTGATAGGTGGCAAGCCTATCGCCAACCGGGCACATTTCCAATCCCGACCAACATTTTTTTTAATTCGAAAATTGGAAAAATCCGACTTTCTTTTTGTTGGCCGACCCGAACCCGGGACCTCATGCAGTCAAGTCCAACACCCGGACCGCTAGACCACAGAGGCGTTATTATAAATGCGTTAAACTCTACTCTTAAATTGAGCAGAACCATAGTGTGGATATGTGTGTATTTGCAATCACCCCTCAAATCTAAAAGCTACTCTAGACTGTAAAGCTTATTTTCGTACTCATTAAAGGCGGCACACACTGGTCAAACACCCGTTCGTCACTTCCGTCCGATGCTCTTTTATTTGCTTCATTTTAAACGCGACATATATTTTAGTCGAAATAGCTATTTACATATTATATTACCGATTCGCAGAATTTCTAAGCACTGAAAGAAATGTGGCCTACTTTTAACCTCTAATGGAACTAGAGTGATTTAATAAGTTTGACGTGTCTGTGTGTGTTTATGTTTTGTGGGTGTGTCCGTGCAGATTTTTTTTTGTTTTAAAGCCGACTTGATTGCGATGTTTTTTTTTCAAAATGACTACTGTTGTGTACGTCTAACGACTTTTACAACGTCACCGGGCTAAGGGGCGAGCAGAGTGCTCAGCCAAGATTGCGTTGGTTCTTAGCTACACTACTTAAAGGTTTCCTTTGGAGAAATTGGACTTTTGCATAATAAGTTTTCTCAGTGGCCTAAATAGTGTCTATAATTATATGTTATAGGTTCTGTGGTCAGAATGTTAGGTCTATTATCCAGGTCATTGTGGCGACAAGAATAAATAAAGTTGTAAGCTTTACCCGGGCAAGTTGCTACATAATGCTCTACCACCAGTTTTGTTAGTAATGATCAATTTAACCTATGCTCGCCTTTTCCGATGTACCAGACAGTAATTCAGCTGTTATATTCTAGGCTCGGGACTTGGAACTATACTAAAACTATTTAGATGAAGAAAACCCGCAGCAATAAAATTAATGTGTGATGCCCATGACTCTACGACTATTTTTTTATGATATTGGAATTATTTTACATTTTTTTTTCTGATAAGAAATTCATTCCGCCTAGAGATTGAAGGTGATAATGATGCGTTACAAACCTGAGGCCTAGATGTTAGACTTCGAACAAAAGTAAGTTACCGGCTACCTAAACCTTTGAACCGGAACACTTCAACGGCAAGCACGGAAGTTATGACGACAGTAACAAGTAAGGCGTTGGTACCAACACTACCAACAAGTGCGAGTCACTGCCAAACTCTACCATCTAGTCAGATGTCACGGTGTCAGTGATGACAAGTTTATGCTCTCCTTTTACGAGCTACCTGGCAGAAAGAGCCCGGAATAATACGGGGAAAAGTAATCTCCTATCAGTACTCTATCCTGTTAATAGTATTTTCTTAAGTTAGTTTTGAACAAGGGTTATTGAGACCTATTAAATTATGTAGAAACACAGTCCCAATCGAAATTGACAGTTTCCTAAAGGCCACTCAATTTTAATTTACGAATTATCTCTATTACTCTAGTCAACATGTGCCTTTTAGGTCAAAATTTTAGCTCGCCTCGGAAAATTATGATCGAGGTGTCATTCGATTCGTCATCGCATTTAGAAACTTTTTGAAAAATTTGTAGTTTTGATTGCAAAAAATTAAAAAAAGATGTAAAATAAGCCTTTATTTTGCTAATTCCGCGTAAGCAGTGTAACCGTTGTGGCAAATAATCCTCCAAACGACACAGAATGTGACAAGCCTAACTGACGTTCCCACCACCCACCTCCGCGACCAGAACACGACTATAGGAAGAGCTCGGGAAACAATATAAATTGTCACGTTCTTTACATGTGACAACCCTACCTAAAGTTAGGGTAGGGTTTAGGTAGGGTTGTCACATGTAAAGAACGTGACAATTTATATTGTTTCCCGAGCTCTTCCTATAGTCGTGTTCTGGTCGCGGAGGTGGGTGGTGGGAACGTCAGTTAGGCTTGTCACATTCTGTGTCGTTTGGAGGATTATTTGCCACAACGGTTACACTGCTTACGCGGAATTAGCAAAATAAAGGCTTATTTTACATCTTTTATAATGGATTTCCGCAAAGTAACGCCTGATTCAATAAAATATTGCAAAAAATTACAAAAGTTATAAATAATTTAGTAAAAAAAAGAAAGGCTGGTTTTGTTTTTGCGAATATCTCAAAAAGTATTCAAAATTTTCGAAATTAAAAAAAAGATCCATAAAGAAGAAGAAATTTCCTAAAAACAAGTCCTACCACCCGGAACTCTAGGATCAATATTTATAATTTTTCTAGAGGGTTGAAAATACGGCCGAAAACGGGAACTCTCGCTTGCGTAAGCTCCGCCCACTTTGGACCTTGAATTTCAATGAATAAATAATATTTAAACTTATCTAATATGAAAATTAAAAAATTAAAAAAAATCAGGCACCTATAGGATAGCTCAATGAACAAAAATCCGGTGATCAAAAATTTTTATCGCGATTTTTCAATTAATTAATTAACAATTTTTTGTAGCACGAACATCAACATTGAAAGTACGATAGTTGTTAAACTATTAACCTTTGATTTTTTTCCTTTTATGGAGCTATCATACAAAGGCTATAGAAAAGATTCCCATTGGAAAAATTAAAAAAATGTTAATTTTCACTTTGTTATTAACTATTTACTTAAGTTAAAAATTATCAACCTCGATTAAACATTGAAAAAAAAATATTATTATTTTATAAACAACGCGTTTGTTTATAAAAAATTTTTAAACAATACGGGATAGAAATTATTAAAAATCATTTTTAAGTAGCTTATGATCTTAAGAACACGGACCAATAGCAATATTATACAAAAATATTTCTGAGATTTAAATAATTATACTGTAAAGTGTAAACTGTTTCTTGCTTTGAATGCTTTGCATTTAGTGGTAAATAAAATAGATATTAGTTTAGCTAAACATCTTTTAATTTGTTTGTGACTTGTAGGTATGTCATAGTTTCACCGTTAATAGAAATTACAGTACAACATTGTGAAGAAGTTTAGCTGTTTGCGAAAAAGTTGTAAGTTTAACAAAGGAAATAATAGTAGAAGGAAAATCGATATACACATTTAAATTATATTGAATTGAATTATGTATAAGTTTGAAAAATTAAATATTTCATCATATTTTATCTCATAACTATTTCAACTGGTAAATTATGAAGTGGCCGTACTACCTAGTAGGTAGCGTATTGAAGTTTCATGGTTTAGCACAGAATACTAATAGGTAGGTACTAACAGTACTGATAAGGGGTACTAGTACATTTTACGGATTGCACGATTATAGTGCGAACCCAAAAATGTCTGATTAAGCACAAGACTATTGTATTATACCACATAAATGATAGTACTTTCACACTGATAATTAAAGCAATTCGTGCAAAATTATTCCCTAACCATTTCAAAATATCAAAAATGCGCAACGTTAATATTCAGGTTTTCACTTTTGCCTGCACTCCCGAAGAGCAACTTATGTTTTTTCCCTTAATTGATTTGAAAGTTTAGCTTTGATGTCGAGTCAAGGTTATTACTTCAGAATCATAGGTAGCAAAGGTTTAAGCAAAATTTTTCCTATCGACCACACCCGTTATCGGTGGGCGTGGTTCACACATTACCATATTTTTTTAGGTTATATCGTATGATTCAGTATTGTGCTGTTTTATGAAAGCCTTGTTGATGTCATCCGCGTGACTAATCCCAAGTGGACTGCCTCCTACGTTAACCGGACTTGGAAAACGTACGCGGATGTGGTTAACATTGTAAAAGAATAGTGTAACTCCAAATGTTATTTTATATTATCGGCTAATAAAAAAGCTAATGGCTGACGCTATTTGTTGCCTCCGAAGCAGTTAGAGGTACAAATAGGGACTACCCAAAGACTAAGTCACATAATGTGATAGTTAGCAAACCTATCGCCATCCGGGCACATATCTGATCCCGTGCAACGTGGTTTTTATTAGAAAATAGAAAACTAATTTTCCTTCTATTGCCCGACCAGAAAATCGAACCTGACATCTCATGACATCAAGTCTAACAACAAGCTGCTAAATCACAGAGGCGATTCACTTTGTCACTTGATTTGTAATATAATACCTAATATATAGATTAGCTACGATTATTTACTAAAGTATCAGTATAGCAGTAAGGGTTCGTTGTAGGCATTAAGATTCTACTAATATTATAAATGCAAGTTTGTTTGTTATTTCTTTACGCAAAAACTGCAGAACTTTAACTTGGATTAACACATAGGATAGTTTTTATCCCATGGTTCCAGGTTCCATTAACCACGCGAGCAACGCCGCGGGAAACAGCTAGTTTTAAATTAATCCTTGTTGTTAGTTCTTAGTAGAAAAATATAGCAATTTTGAACATAGATAAATATTTATGAAATATACTAGTAATAGTTTAAAAACCACTTGTCGGATCGTTATAAAATTAATATGTGAGCTTCTCGGAATCATCACCTAAATTTCTAAAAAAGACCCATGAAAGTCAGTTCTTTATTTTCTGAGTAGCATAACAAACATACACAAAAATAAAAAAAAACGTGCAGTAGAATGATAACCATCTCTTTTTAGTGTGGCTTAAATATAAAGATGATGCCTCATGAGGGGTTTGAGGACAGACGTCTCAATGGTTTATACTACACTTGTCGTACGCTACAATTTTTACTTTAATACGTATTTATTGGAAATACATGTGTCTATTTTATCGAAATATTTGTAAATTATTCAAAACTATTTATTCTTTTTAACCATAAAATACTATCATATCGAATGATTTATAATATTGTATCATGTCTTAAACTACTATTTTTCTTTTACAGGTAATAATCATATTTAAGTTTTCTGAAAATCAATTAACCGGGTGAGTACTGATCTGTTGAAAAAAGGAAAAAAATCGCCTAGCGGTCCGGCTTCAGACTGGACTTCTTGAGGTCCCGAGTTGGATCTACGGATTGTTGCGATACGAACAAAAAAATTTCAGATTGTGTATTTGTAATTTTCTAATAAAAATAACATTGGCCGGGATTGGATATGTGCCCGATTGGCGATAGGCTTACCACCTACCTACCACCATCACAATGTGACACTTAGTGTCTTTGGCTAGTCACGGTTGTGCCTCTGCCTTCGGCGATAAGGGCGTGAAGATACTTCTGATCTGATGATTTTCTTTTTTTGTTACAAAACAGTGATCAAAGTGACATATAGACACTATGCATGTTGCTGGTATCCCTATTTCCGTGTACTTTCCTAATCAGTCTGGCATAGCCAAATGTTTTTGCAACGCCAATATTACGATAGATGTAGACCGTATTAAAAAGTTCACATACGTAGCAGTCTCCATGTTTCATAATTGCAAGAAAGCTGCCCAAGATGATAAGGACATGTTCTACGAAACCGGAACAAGTAATAGATGTTAACCCAAATAACACATTAGATTTTGCAGAAGACATTTTTCACACAGCGACGCCGACGCTTTAAGAATCCATGCTTTTATACCTAACTATAAAGGGATAGATGTCTATGGCAGGGCTTCCTACTAGACTTGTGCTTATAACTGGTAATATTTGGTCCACGGGGTGTAGACTGGGCTTCGAGGAGTCGTAAAAATAGAACTTGTGCTATAAATGGTAAGTCTTTGATCCGGAGGAGCCCCTCTCCTCTGACAATAAGTGGGTTACGTGGCGTCGTTCAGATAAGTTAGGAAAGCCCTGGTTTATGCTATTGCATTTATCATTAGGGGTTGCGTGGGACTATACGAAGTGTAGAACTGACTTTTTCACTTGTTATACTTATAGTTTGACGTTGAGGCAGGGCTATCACTCCATAGTTACGTATTTTGAAGCGGCGTACCGTCAACGCCAGTAGTAAAAATATATCTAAGGTCATACGTGTTATTATTTCAGTTACGTTTAACTCTATATCTTCTCTTCTCCCTCTCTCTCCTTTAACCAACGTTTAATAGTTTCAATTTTGATTCATGTGCGTAAGTAGTAAGTACTTACTTAGCGCAATATGAGCTTTTGATATATGTCTTCAGATTCAAGTTTAGTTCCGTTTTGTACATCCGAGAGTCTTCTGTTTGTTAGCATTATTACTTATTTTGTGATTGAGAGTATCTTAACCTTAGCAAACTTTATTGAAATAAAAACAAATATCACAAAATAAAAACAACATCTGCAAAATATGACTATAAGAAAAAACAATCTTAAAAATGTATTTTTCATAATCCATTTATGAAATCCTTTCATTTGGGATTTCCCGCCATCTTGTTGTTTGCCATATTTGATTTAAAATGGCGGCATGTTATTGTCACGAGACCAAATATGTATGCAAATTTAGTGCTCAATCAGACAATGGAAAGTAGGTCATTTTTTGTGATAAAATAGCGAACAAGCACACGACTCGCCTGATGGTAAGGGGTAATAGTGGCCTATAGACATCATAGAGTTACAGTCGCTGCCCTTTGGTCGGGATGTTAGCCTAATTTCACAGTTCTACCGGCTGATCGAATCTGCGGTTTAGCGGTTCAGGTGTTGGACTTGACTGCATCAGGTCCCGGGGCGACAACAAAAAGAAAATTTAGTTTTTCAGTTTTCTAATAAAAAAAAGGTTGCTCGGGAATGGATATGTGCCCGGTTGGAATAGGCTTGCCAACCGAGTCGTGAGTGCGCTGGTTATGCCTCTGCCTATTGGGATTGGACCAGCATGGGGAAATACTTGTGTGATATGATTTCAGACAGACACCTAGACGTGCAAAACTATTGTAAAAGGCTAGCAATCACGAGTTTTGTCACTGTATGTGGGTAGATTTTATGTAATTGGGAAACGAAAGTTATTCTTGTTGATGATCATTATCAGTAAATTTGCTGTAATGAGTCAACATTGTGATAACATTGTACATGTAATGAAGTCTAGCTATTGATAACGGCGAATTAGTAGAATCTACGTTTTTATGTTACTGTCAGGCCAACAAGCAAATGGATTTCCTGTTGGTAAGAGATTCACGCCGCCTAAAAACACTAAAGATGGTAATAGTGTGTTGCCAACCTGAAGCCGGGTTTTTAAGACTCGGGCAAATGTAATTTTACTGGCTACCTAACCCTCCGAACCGAAACACGTCAACGTCACTGACGTTATGTCGGCAGGAATAGATAAGGCGGTGGTACTAATCCGGGCGAGTCGCTGCGAAACTCTGCCACCTAGTCAGGTGTCACGGCGTTAGGTTACTGTAAGCTAAATTTGGTAAGAAACCACTCTGCAATTTTTGTCATCTTTTAGGGCCGAAACACATAACCGCGTTGCGGCACCGCGCCGCTAGAATCGGTAGTAGCGTCACTGCCGATTGTAGCAGCGCGCCACTATTTATTTATTTAAAACAGAGTATGTAATGTCTTTTAATAACAAATAAGCAATGAGTTTCTTACGATGGTCCATGGCAGAAAACGCAACGCAACGCGGTTATTTGTTTAGGCCCTTAATATAAACAAAACAGCTTGCAAGTGTACTGAGTAGTCTGTGGCATATGTTGGTGACTTTAATAAAAAAAACCCTTTTGGTGATCATTCTTTTTAATTCCAAATGTATCCAAAAATAAATAAAAGAACGCAAAAAATAGCGCGAGCGTGATTGAGAAACCATGTGGCAGATGCATCACGTAGTAGGTAGGTACTTCCGCCTTATGGTGGCAAAAAACAGGAAGTACCTACTCGAATTTAACCGGAAGTGATAAAATATGCAATCATAATGTTCTTTTAAAACTATATCTTATTAAGAGGGTTCTGGTTTTTTAAGCAAATGTTTTTTTACTGAATCTATTTTTAGATGCCGACTTCAATAAAATTGTTCCCTATTTGTACAAAAGAATAAGCATTTAGTGTCAGTAGCAGCTAACTTTAATTTTACGGACATTATTCATTTTACTTTTTTTTCTTTTGACTCCAGTATGGATATTATACGCGTACTTAACTGATTTTTATGAAACTTGTCTATTTCAGTGTAAGCATGAGAGTAGGAAAAATAAGAGCGCTATGGAAATGTGTTGTGTAACGCTCGCAGACCGCATTCGTCACACTGAGGTCCGAGAAGAGTGGGATTGAAAGAAAGTGTTGGTGTAAAAATGCGAAAGGGCATGCTCGGCTGGTTCAGGCATGCAGAACGAATGTCATATGAAAGATTGACACAATTGGAATTTGGATGGATATAGGTACCAGGGAGACTTAAGTTGACATTCCACTATCTAAACCGAGGGTAGTGTCAAGAGTCTCGAAACCGGCGTTTTTGTATGAAAAGGGTAATGAGTGTGGAGCGCAGCTCTGCAAGATTGTAACATTTGTTACTAGATATACTCTCTGCCTACCCAGTAAGAGACTTGGTATGAAGTTAAATATGTATTAGTATGAAGTAACTGATTTTTATAAAACTTAGCTTCAATTTTTAACTGAACACTATTTTTCAAATTGTTTCTAGTTTTGTTTGTAACGTTCGAATTGACAAATCGACAACAAGATTTGAATCAGGCAGACTAAAACAAATACTTTTTATACATTATTATTACTTTGCTTCTTTTAGGCCATGCTGCAATGTCTTCCGTGTTAATTAAGTCTTATAAAGCAAGCAAGCAAGCATCTTCACGCCCATATCCCCGAAGAGGTAGGCAGAGGCACAACCAGGACACCCACGACTAGCCGAAGACACTAAGTCCCACAATGTGATAGGTGGCAAGCCTATCGCTAACCGAGCACATTTCCAATCGCGAGAAACATTTTTTTTTATTATAAAATTGAAAAAACCCAATTTTCTTTTTGTTGCCCGACCCGGGATTCGAACCCGGGACCTCATGCAGTCAAGTCCAACAACTGAACCTCTAGACTACAGAGGTAAGTCTTATAAAGAGTCATAAGTCACTATATACAAAGTCATGTCACGGTCTTGAGTAAAACGGTGGCTTCGTTACTCAAGCTCATCTAGTGAGATTTGGCGGCAGCGAGGAAATACACGATACACTAATTTCTTCATGATTATTTCATTTGTGCACTTTCACTGAACAAAATTGCCACCAAAATAGACTAACTTTACTCAATATAAACACGAAATTGAATAATTATGAAAAAAACGACCATCTTCTTTCACGATGGCGCCAAAAAACTCTCTTTTTATTCATATTTCTTGCTATTAATTGTCAACAAGATGGAGGCGTATATGTCAGAGCATTTACCATAAGTTGGTATAGATTACATTTAGTAAGTTACGTGTCCCCACCTGTCCCTGAGCAGGCGACAGTGGAGGCTATCCGACCGGTCCTTCGAGGGTGGTTGCAGCGGCGGTTCGGGTCGCTGACATTCCGACTTGTGCAGGTGCTTTCGGGGCACGAATGCCAAGTATCTGCACAAGATCGCGAGACGGGAGGCGACCCCCGCTT